>CAWUFW010025328.1:0-46468 GCA_963921515.1 Calotriton arnoldi
TCGGCGATGGCTCCTTGAGAATATGCCCCGCAGTGTTTTATGACAAGTATTCCTTTCTAAACATTTACTACCTAGAAATGCTTGTGTTTTCTTGACGGTCTACTGCACGGGTAGGCACCTCCTAAATTGAGGAATGGCATTAGAGCTGGACAAAGCTACCCAAAAGCTCTCTACAGGGTCAAAGGTAAGAATACAGTGAACCAGTGGATGGAGGGGTAGCATGGAAGGTAAAGCAGAATTCATTTAATCCTCCCGTGCCTAAAAAATCATAAATATGACATTGTGTAATGTAAAGCGCTCCAACACCTTCGGCTCGAGTTTATGCTATATAAATCTGCAAAAAGAAGGCCCTCCTGGGTATTCGAAGTCTGCTTATATTTAACACAAAATATGGGTTTTTTCCTGGCAGACAAAATCTTTTCTTTGCTAATTGTTTGCAGCGTGCATGTGTGCTGTTTTTCATTAACACTTCCTTCTGTTTTGCAATGCTCCTTTTGTGAAGCTATCAGTGAACGCCTGCAGTCATGTGTAGCTGGCACATTGGTATTGCACCGTCATTGGTATTAGAATAGTTAACTATGAAAATTGACAAGAGAATGGAATTTGCATGTTCCCTATGGTCAGTGGCGGCCCCCACAAACAAAAAGTGGTGGTGTGGTTGGAGGAGGTGCGGGGGACTAGCGCAGGAGGGGAAAGCTGGAGGGGTTTTAATATTAATTTTTGTAAAAGGAAGACTTACCTGAAGCTGCCGGCCGCCTCCCGCGTCGCGCTTCGGTGTTCTTCTTCCTGGTCCCAGCAGATACTGGGACAGCATCACAGACTCCCTGTGCAATCCCCGCGCTGCTCTCATGCTATGAGAGCAGCGCAGGGAGTGGCCTGAATGGGCTGGTTTAATGCTCTGTTCAGGACAGGGAGTCTGTGCTGTTTCTCCAACCCAGCTGTTCAATACAGCTATTTTTAAGATGGTCAACTCCTTCCTCAAACCTCGCGAGCTGGTCATTGATGCCCAGCCGTCTTCGGCATTGTGTGAGAGAATTTCTACTTTTTTTGATGATAAAATCAGCAAGGTTTATAATTCCTTTTCTGCTACCACGACTACGATTAAATCCGATGTGGCAGCGAGGAAAAGACCCTTGCCTCTCCTTTCCGAATTCACCCCTATCTCTCAGAAGGTAGCTCTGACTATGATTCAGGGCTGCAAGTCTGGCTCGCCGGAAGATCCGTGCCCCCCCAAACTCTGGAAAGAGTTGGTGACTCCCACGAGCGATGTGCTGTCCAAAATCTGGAACACCTCTCTTTCCTCTGGCACTTTCCCGGACCTTTGGAAGCATGCCAATTTACTTCCCCTTAAAAAGAAACCCAATATAGATTCTGGGGTTCTGAACAATTATAGACCAATTTCTCTGTTGCCAGCCCCAGCAAAAATGCTGGAAAAGGTAGTGCAGCGGCAACTGGCCAATTTCATTGAAAGCCACAATATACTGCACGATACCCAATCCAGTTTCCGGGCTGGGTTCAGCACAGAGACAGCGCTGTTAGAGGTAGCTTATTCAATCAGAATGGCATTGGATTCAGGGGCATCAGTCATGCTCGTGCTCCTGGATCTCTCTGCAGCATTCGATACGGTGGACCATTCTATACTGATGCAACGTCTTTTGGACAGTGGGGTAAATGGTACAGCCTTGGCCTGGTTGAAGTCCTTCCTCCACCTGCGCACTCAAAGGGTGGCTCTTCAACCGTATCAGTCCACCCTCAAGCATCTTTGGTGCGGGGTGCCACAAGGATCGGCCCTAAGTCCGTTACTGTTCAACATATATCTGGCTCCCCTATTTACTCTGATAGCCAACTGGGGAGTGAAGGCGATTTCCTATGCTGATGACACCCAGTTGGTTTTCCCGTTCAAAGATCAAACTGAAGACTCTTTTAAGTGCTTTAAAGGCTGCTTAAAAGATATTGCAGGCTGGATGAACAATAACAAACTTAAATTGAATGCCGATAAAACTGAAGTGGTGTTCTTTGGCAAAACCCAGCCTCCAGCCACAGACCTGTGGTGGCCCAAGGAAATGGGTGCACCACCTGTACCAGCGGTATATGCTAAAAATCTGGGTGTAAAATGGCAGGCGGATTTATCCTTTTCTGCCCAAATTCAGCAGGTCACAGTTGCTTGTTTTAGCAGCTTGAGAAACCTGCGAAAATGTATACACCTGCTGCCTGAGAGCTGTCGCAGGACAGTAGTCCATGCCACAGTAACTGCCCGCTTAGACTATGCAAACGGCCTCTATATCGGCTTGCCGGCCTACCAAGTTAAGAAACTTCAAATGGTCCAAAATGCGGCTGCGAGATTAATCAAACGTGTTCCTTTTCGGCAACACATCTCTCCGCATGTTAGAGAACTACATTGGCTTCCAGTTGCCAAGAGAATCGAATTTAAGGCCTTGACCATTGCATTTCGGGTTTTTCACGGATCATGCCCTTCATATCTGAAACATAGGCTGGGTGTCTACACGCAGTCGCGTGCTTTGAGATCCAGCTCCCAGAAACTACTTTGCGCTCCTCGAGTGAAGAAAACCCGGCTAGGTGGCAGATCTTTTATGTTTGGGGCGTCCATACTGTGGAATTCCCTCCCGAACTTCTTGCGTCAGATCTCTTCTGAAACACAATTTAGGAAGGCAGTTAAAACGTGGCTTTTTAATCGGGCTTAATTTGTAGTGTCTTGATCGTGCCTGTCTCCCGTGTGTCACTTACCGCTCTAGCACCGGGACACCTCCTAGGAGGTAGCTGTTCGCGCTCAATAAATGTCTGTATTATTATTATTTTTATTGGAGAAACCTAAGTGTGAGTGCGCATGTGTGTTTGGCCGGCCTAAGATGACTGGCCAAACACACATGCGCACTTAGAAGTGCACAAACCAGTACTCCTCCCCCGTCCCAGGTCCTCAGCCCGCCGCTCCCTACGCACGCTGGCTCAGCCTGCAGGTGAAAAATAAAACGATGATAGAGTATAATTTCATTTTTCACCTGCTGGTTCTGAGCCAGTGGGGCGACGCTCCTCTACCATTGCAGAGGAGCCACCCCTGCCTGTGGTAGGAGAGGGGAATTTTTTCCTGAACTGGCAAGGAATACCAGGGATTTGATCTATGCTCCTAAAACTATTCTGCCTGATAACTTAGGGCCTGACTTAAAGTTCAGCGAACGGGTTACTCCATCACAAACATGCCGGATATCCATCCACCGTATTACAAGTGGCATTGGATATAATGCACTTATATAGCAGACAGGGTATCCGTCACAACTTGTAATATGGCAGACGGGATGTCCTGCACATTTGTCATGGAGTAACCCGTCTGCTAATCTTTAAATCCGGACCTTAATCCCATGGCCATAAAATATTCCCTCTATTCAAAAGAGTACTATTAAAATTGTGCAGATGTTTGCAGGTAGTGGACAGCGGTGGGGCGAGGGTGCCATGCGACTTAATGCTAACCCGGAAAATGCCCCCATCCCCTGCTTTGGAAGTTAAAAAACAGCTATAGCTGGAATGCAAAGGGTTCTTCAGACCCCTGTCCCCTGGTGCCACTGCCCCTGCTGTATTTCTGATAGCCATGCCCCGTTGGTGAGCGCCCACACTCATTTTGGGGGATCAGGACTAATTTTTCATCATCAGAATTTGACCCTGGGCAAGAGAGAGAAAGACAGAAAAGGGAGAAATAAGGAAGAAGAGATATATATGAAAATAGTGACAAAGGGTAGAAAAAAACCTGCCAGAGTGAGATAGAGAGACAGGATGTGTATGGTAAAAGACACACAATTGATGGACGGAATGCAGAACAAATCAAAACATTCACCCCCAGTCAAGAGATCTGGGTTAAATCCATCATTCTTTTGCTCACCATGCCACCCCAGTTTAGACCTGGCCATATGCAAATCAGTCTTGACCCTGTGCCTCATGGGAACAGTCCAGCCCGAACTGCCAAGCCAGGTCCTCCCTGGACCGGAAACAAGCATCCTAGGACCGGTTTCGGGGTTTCACCCCTCTTCAGCCAGGATAGCTTGAATCCAGTGGCACAGTGAGCCCGGGACCCACGTCTGGGCATACCCGGCGCACGTAGGTCGAGAAAGCAAAAGACACACAATTGATGGACAGAATGCAGAACAAATCAAAACATTCACCCCCAGTCAAGAGATCTGGGTTAAATCCATCATTCTTTTGCTCACCATGCCACCCCAGTTTAGACCTGGCCATATGCAAATCAGTCTTGACCCTGTGCCTCATGGGAACAGTCCAGCCCGAACTGCCAAGCCAGGTTCTCCCTGGACCGGAAACAAGCATCCTAGGACCGGTTTCGGGGTTTCACCCTCTTCAGCCAGGATAGCTTGAATCCAGTGGCACAGTGAGCCCGGGACCCACGTCTGGGCATACCCGGCGCACTTAGGGCGAGAAAGCAAAGACACACAATTGATGGACGGAATGCAGAACAAATCAAAACATTCACCCCCAGTCAAGAGATCTGGGTTAAATCCATCATTCTTTTGCTCACCATGCCACCCCGTTTAGACCTGGCCATATGCAATCAGTCTTGACCCTGTGCCTCATGGGAACAGTCCAGCCCGAACTGCCAAGCCAGGTCCTCCCTGGACCAGAAACAAGCATCCTAGGACAGGTTTCGGGGTTTCACTCCTCTTCAGCCAGGATAGCTTGAATCCAGTGGCACAGTGAGCCCGAGACCCACGTCTGGGCATACCCGGCGCACTTAGGGCGAGAAAGCAAAAGACAAACAATTGATTGACGGAATGCAGAACAAATCAAAACATTCACCCCCAGTCAAGAGATCTGGGTTAAATCCATCATTCTTTTGCTCACCATGCCACCCCAGTTTAGACCTGGCCATATGCAAATCAGTCTTGACCCTGTGCCTCATGGGAACAGTCCAGCCCGAACTGCCAAGTCAGGTCCTCTCTGGACGGGAAACAAGCATCCTAGGACTGGTTTTGGGGTTTCACCCCTCTTCAGCCAGGATAGCTTGAATCCAGTGGCACAGTGAGCCCGGGACCCACGTCTTGGCATAACCGGCGCACTTAGGGCGAGAAAGCAAAAGACACACAATTGATGGACGGAATGCAGAACAAATCAAAACATTCACCCCCAGTCAAGAGATCTGGGTTAAATCCATCATTCTTTTGCTCACCATGCCACCCCAGTTTAGACCTGGCCATATGCAAATCAGTCTTGACCCTGTGCCTCATGGGAACAGTCCAGCCCAAACTGCCAAGCCAGGTCACCCCTGGACCGGAGACAAGCATCCTAGGACCGGTTTCGGGGTTTCACCCCTCTTCAGCCAGGATAGCTTGAATCCAGTGGCACAGTGAGCACGGGACCCACGTCTGGGCATACCCGGCGCACTTAGGGCGAGAAAGCAAAAGACACACAATTGATGGACGGAATGCAGAACAAATCAAAACATTCACCCCCAGTCAAGAGATCTGGGTTAAATCCATCATTCTTTTGCTCACCATGCCACCCCAGTTTAGACCTGGCCATATGCAAATCAGTCTTGACCCTGTGCCTCATGGGAACAGTCCAGCCCGAACTGCCAAGCCAGGTTCTCCCTGGACCGGAAACAAGCATCCTAGGACCGGTTTCGGGTTTCACCCTCTTCAGCCAGGATAGCTTGAATCCAGTGGCACAGTGAGCCCGGGACCCACGTCTGGGCATACCCGGCGCACTTAGGGCGAGAAAGCAAAAGACAAACAATTGATGGACGGAATGCAGAACAAATCAAAACATTCACCCCCAGTCAAGAGATCTGGGTTAAATCCATCATTCTTTTGCTCACCATGCCACCCCATTTTAGACCTGGCCATATGCAAATAAGTCTTGACCCTGTGCCTCATGGGAACAGTCCAGCCCGAACTGCCAAGTCAGGTCCTCCCTGGACGGGAAACAAGCATCCTAGGACCGGTTTCGGGGTTTCACCCCTCTTCAGCCAGGATAGCTTGAATCCAGTGGCACAGTGAGCCCGGGACCCACGTCTGGGCATAACCGGCGCACTTAGGGCGAGAAAGCAAAAGACACACAATTGATGGACGGAATGCAGAACAAATCAAAACATTCACCCCCAGTCAAGAGATCTGGGTTAAATCCATCATTCTTTTGCTCACCATGCCACCCCAGTTTAGACCTGGCCATATGCAAATCAGTCTTTACCCTGTGCCTCATGGGAACAGTCCAGCCCGAACTGCCAAGCCAGGTCCTCTCTGGACCAGAAACAAGCATCCTAGGACCGGTTTCGGGGTTTCACCCCTCTTCAGCCAGGATAGCTTGAATTCAGTGGCACAGTGAGCCCGGGACCCACGTCTGGGCATACCCGGCGCACTTAGGGCGAGAAAGCAAAAGACAAACAATTGATGGACGGAATGCAGAACAAATCAAAACATTCACCCCCAGTCAAGAGATCTGGGTTAAATCCATCATTCTTTTGCTCACCATGCCACCCCATTTTAGACCTGGCCATATGCAAATCAGTCTTGACCCTGTGCCTCATGGGAACAGTCCAGCCCGAACTGCCAAGTCAGGTCCTCCCTGGACGGGAAACAAGCATCCTAGGACCGGTTTCGGGATTTCACCCTTCTTCAGCCAGGATAGCTTGAATCCAGTGGCACAGTGAGCCCGGGACCCACGTCTGGGCATAACCGGCGCACTTAGGGCGAGAAAGCAAAAGACACACAATTGATGGACGGAATGCAGAACAAATCAAAACATTCACCCCCAGTCAAGAGATCTGGGTTAAATCCATCATTCTTTTGCTCAACATGCCACCCCAGTTTAGACCTGGCCATATGCAAATCAGTCTTGACCCTGTGCCTCATGGGAACAGTCCAGCCCAAACTGCCAAGCCAGGTCCCCCCTGGACCGGAAACAAGCATCCTAGGACCAGTTTCGGGGTTTCACCCCTCTTCAGCCAGGATAGCTTGAATCCAGTGGCACAGTGAGCCCGGGACCCACGTCTGGGCATACCCGGCGCACTTAGGGCGAGAAAGCAAAAGACACACGATTGATGGACGGAATGCAGAACAAATCAAAACATTCACCCCCAGTCAAGAGATCTGGGTTAAATCCATCATTCTTTTGCTCACCATGTCACCCCAGTTTAGACCTGGCCATATGCAAATCAGTCTTGACCCTGTGCCTCATGGGAACAGTCCAGCCCGAACTGCCAAGCCATGTCCTCCCTGGACCGGAAACAAGCATCCTAGGACCGGTTTCGGGATTTCACCCCTCTTCAGCCAGGATAGCTTGAATCCAGTGGCACAGTGAGCCCGGGACCCACGTCTGGGCATACCCGGCGCACTAAGGGCGAGAAAACAAAAGACACAAAATTGATGGACGGAATACAGAACAAATCAAAACATTCACCCCCAGTCAAGAGATCTGGGTTAAATCCATCATTCTTTTGCTCACCATGCCACCCCAGTTTAGACCTGGCCATATGCAAATCAGTTTTGACCCTGTGCTTCATGGTAACAGTCCAGCCCGAACTGCCAAGCCAGGTCCTCCCTGGACCGGAAACAAGCATCCTAGCAGCGGTTTCGGGGTTTCACCCCTCTTCAGCCAGGATAGCTTGAATCCAGTGGCACAGTGAGCCCGGGACCCACGTCTGGGCATACCCGGCGCACTTAGGGCGAGAAAGCAAAAGACACACAATTGATGGACGGAATGCAGAACAAATCAAAACATTCACCCCCAGTCAAGAGATCTGGGTTAAATCCATCATTCTTTTGCTCACCATGCCACCCCAGTTTAGACCTGGCCATATGCAAATCAGTCTTGACCCTGTGCCTCATGGGAACAGTCCAGCCCGATCTGCCAAGCCAGGTCCTCCCTGGACCGGAAACAAGCATCCTAGCACCGGTTTCGGGGTTTCACCCCTCTTCAGCCAGGATAGCTAGAATCCAGTGGCACAGTGAGCCCGGGACCCACGTCTGGGTATACCCTTAGGGCGAGAAAGAAAAAGACACACAATTGATGGACGGAATGCAGAACAAATCAAAACATTCACCCCCAGTCAAGAGATCTGGGTTAAATCCATCATTCTTTTGCTCACCATGCCACCCCAGTTTAGACCTGGCCATATGCAAATCAGTTTTGACCCTGTGCTTCATGGTAACAGTCCAGCCCGAACTGCCAAGCCAGGTCCTCCCTGGACCGGAAACAAGCATCCTAGCAGTGGTTTCGGGGTTTCACCTCTTCAGCCAGGATAGCTTGAATCCAGTGGCACAGTGAGCCGGGACCCACGTCTGGGCATACCCGGCGCACTTAGGGCGAGAAAGCAAAGACACACAATTGATGGACGGAATGCAGAACAAATCAAAACATTCACCCCCAGTCAAGAGATCTGGGCTAAATCCATCATTCTTTTGCTCACCATGCCACCCCAGTTTAGACCTGGCCATATGCAAATCAGTCTTGACCCTGTGCCTCATGGGAACAGTCCAGCCCGATCTGCCAAGCCAGGTCCTCCTGGACCGGAAACAAGCATCCTAGCACCGGTTTCGGGGTTTCACCCTCTTCAGCCAGGATAGCTAGAATCCAGTGGCACAGTGAGCCCGGGACCCACGTCTGGGTATACCCTTAGGGCGAGAAAGAAAAGACACACAATTGATGGACGGAATGCAGAACAAATCAAAACATTCACCCCCAGTCAAGAGATCTGGGTTAAATCCATCATTCTTTTGCTCACCATGCCACCCCAGTTTAGACCTGGCCATATGCAAATCAGTTTTGACCCTGTGCTTCATGGTAACAGTCCAGCCCGAACTGCCAAGCCAGGTCCTCCCTGGACCGGAAACAAGCATCCTAGCAGTGGTTTCGGGGTTTCACCCCTCTTCAGCCAGGATAGCTTGAATCCAGTGGCACAGTGAGCCCGGGACCCACGTCTGGGCATACCCGGCGCACTTAGGGCGAGAAAGCAAAGACACACAATTGATGGACGGAATGCAGAACAAATCAAAACATTCACTCCCAGTCAAGAGATCTGGGTTAAATCCATCATTCTTTTGCTCACCATGCCACCCCAGTTTAGACCTGGCCATATGCAAATCAGTCTTGACCCTGTGCCTCATGGGAACAGTCCAGCCCGATCTGCCAAGCCAGGTCCTCCCTGGACCGGAAACAAGCATCCTAGCACCGGTTTCGGGTTTCACCCCTCTTCAGCCAGGATAGCTAGAATCCAGTGGCACAGTGAGCCCGGGACCCACGTCTGGGTATACCCTTAGGGCGAGAAAGAAAAGACACACAATTGATGGACGGAATGCAGAACAAATCAAAACATTCACCCCCAGTCAAGAGATCTGGGTTAAATCCATCATTCTTTTGCTCACCATGCCACCCCAGTTTGAAACCGGTCCTAGGATGCTTGTTTCCGGTCCAGGGAGGACCTAGTTTAGCAGTTCGGGCTGGACTGTTCCCATGAGGCACAGGGTCAAGACTGATTTGCATATGGCCAGGTCTAAACTGGGGTGGCATGGTGAGCAAAAGAATGATGGATTTAACCCAGATCTCTTGACTGGGGGTGAATGTTTTGATTTGTTCTGCATTCCGTCCATCAATTGTGTGTCTTTGCTTCCTCGCCCTAAGTGCGCCGGGTATGCCCAGACGTGGGTCCCGGGCTCACTGTGCCACTGTATTCAAGCTATCCTGGCTGAAGAGGGTGAAACCCCGAACCGGTCCTAGGATGCTTGTTTCCGGTCCAGGAGGACCTGGTTTAGCAGTTCGGGCTGGACTGTTCCCATGAGGCACAGGGTCAAGGCTGATTTGCATATGGCCAGGTCTAAACTGGGGTGGCATGGTGAGCAAAAGAATGATGGATTTAACCCAGATCTCTTGACTGGGGGTGAATGTTTTGATTTTTTCTGCATTCCATCCATCAATTGTGTGTCTTTTGCTTCCTTGCCCTAAGTGCGCCGGGTATGCCCAGACGTGGGTCCCGGGCTCACTGTGCCACTGGATTCAAGCTATCCTGGCTGAAGAGGGGTGAAACCCCGAAACCGGTCCTAGGATGCTTGTTTCCAGTCCAGGGAAGACCTGGTTTAGCAGTTCGGGCTGGACTGTTCCCATGAGGCACAGGGTCAAGGTTGATTTACATATGGCCAGGTCTAAACTGGGGTGGCATGGTGAGCAAAAGAATGATGGATTTAACCCAGATCTCTTGACTGGGGGTGAATGTTTTGATTTGTTCTGCATTCTGTCCATCAATTGTGTGTCTTTGCTTCCTCGCCCTAAGTGCGCCGGGTATGCCCAGACGTGGGTCCCGGGCTCACTGTGCCACTGGATTCAAGCTATCCTGGCTGAAGAGGGGTGGAACTCCGAAACCGGTCCTAGGATGCTTGTTTCCGGTCCAGGGAGGACCTGGCTTAGCAGTTCGGGCTGGACTGTTCCCATGAGGCACAGGGTCAAGGCTGATTTGCATATGGCCAGGTCTAAACTGGGGTGGCATGGTGAGCAAAAGCATGATGGATTTAACCCAGATCTCTTGACTGGGGGTGAATGTTTTGATTTGTTCTGCGTTCCGTCCATCAATTGTGTGTCTTTTGCTTCCTCGCCCTAAGTGCGCCGGGTATGCCCAGACGAGGGTCCCGGGTTCACTGTGCCACTGGATTCAAGCTATCCTGGCTGAAGAGGGGTGAAACCCCGAAACCGGTCCTAGGAAGCTTGCTTCCGGTCCAGGGAGGACCTGGCTTAGCAGTTCGGGCTGGACTGTTCCCATGAGGCACAGGGTCAAGGTTGATTTACATATGGCCAGGTCTAAACTGGGGTGGCATGGTGAGCAAAAGAATGATGGATTTAACCCAGATCTCTTGACTGGGGGTGAATGTTTTGATTTGTTCTGCATTCTGTCCATCAATTGTGTGTCTTTGCTTCCTCGCCCTAAGTGCGCCGGGTATGCCCAGACGTGGGTCCCTGGCTCACTGTGCCACTGGATTCAAGCTATCCTGGCTGAAGAGGGGTGGAACCCCGAAACCGGTCCTAGGATGCTTGTTTCCGGTCCAGGGAGGACCTGGCTTAGCAGTTCAGGCTGGACTGTTCCCATGAGGCACAGGGTCAAGGCTGATTTGCATATGGCCAGGTCTAAACTGGGGTGGCATGGTGAGCAAAAGAATGATGGATTTAACCCAGATCTCTTGACTGGGGGTGAATGTTTTGATTTGTTCTGCATTCCGTCCATCAATTGTGTGTCTTTTGCAGGATGTGTATGGTAGCAGAGGAAAGAGGTGTGAGGCGGTATCAAGACTAGACAGTCTCAGGATTCGGCAACCTCGCTTTTGGGAGCAGTGTGAAGGGCTTCGAGGATGGTCTTCGGTTTCATGTTCTTATTTCTTTCTTTAATTAACCACAGCAAAAAAGTACTGAAATGTTTACTGTACCAACGTCAACCCACCGATGGCCCCTCCTGGTGTTTTACTTTCTTCATAATGATCCCCTGATTAGGAGTAAATACTTTACAAGAAATAATTCTGCATTGTATTCAACTTATGTATATTTATGTGTTAAAACTGTATACACGTGTATTTTCATTGCTTTATAATTTATTTTACCTTTAATATCCTGATTTGTCACATAGTACTTTGATCCTGTGACTCTTTTTGCTCCTCGCCTAGTCTCACTGAGAAGTATGTAGAGCTCTTTGTGGCAGTGGTTGGTCGTAGCTGTGACAGAGACACATAAAATAAATTTATTTATGAATAAAATACCTGCCTCAATTCAAATATGCCATCTGTTTCCTTGAACAGTCAACATCATGCATCTTACTCCAACTCCACTCCTATCAGTTCGCCATGTAATTCAAACGCCTCCCAGTTCCCATATCTTACCTCATTTGTGTCTTGAAGACTGGGGGCATCAGACATTACTTACCTCTGTCTAGCTACTGTTCCAACTTTAGGTCTCTGGCCAACCATCGACTGCAAAGATTCTCAAACTGTGCTCACCTCATGACCTTGTGGCGACCTTGAAATTAATAACCTTCTCAGTGGATTGCAGCCAGTATTCAGACCAACGCAAGGTATTGAAATCACCTTAATGAATACGATGGAAGCTACACCCCCAATAAGTGGCCAGGCCTGTGTCCAAGTCTTCCTCCTCTAACCCTTGGAGTCTGAGATCCTTCTCATTGAGTTGGAGGCCTCCTGTAGAACTGAGGGACAGCACTGCCGGGGTAGAGATTGGCAGTACCTTATCTTTGGTCCTCTTCAATGCATACATGGCTTCTGTGATAGCCCATCCTTCGAAGTCTCAGTATTGGCTACCTGATTAAAACCAATGCTACCCAGATCCATGTTAGGATCCTGAGGATTTGTCAACCCGCTCCTCTATCAAATACTGCCTCCCTGCTTTCAAAACTGGGCAAGTCATAACTCACGCTGCCTCAACAGAACAAAAATTGGGTTAATCCTGTATGGATCCTGAAATTTTATGGTGCTCACATTTCATTGCTCTACACACAGTGGATCGCCAGGGATCTAAAAATGCCAGGTAGGTACTGATCCCTTTGAATTACTAAATGACACATAAGGTACACCTGGCTACATGTGGGAAAAAGGGGGGAGAGAAGGAGGCGGTGTAATGTCAGAACAGGTTAGAGGGAGAAATCCTTTCAGGACGAGAACCCTCACTCACCGTTAGGTGACATGCTTCATTATATGGGTTCCCTCCTCACACCGAGGTGTGGGCTACAACTCCCCAAGGGGAGGAGCTGAGGTGTTTTCTCAAGATGAGCGGTGAAAAGAGGTGAGTGAGGGGCAGAGTGCAAAAAGTATAAGAATGTGGTGATTAAAATTGTCTCCATGGATCCACTAAAGCTTTATTGGGTGGTCTCAGGGACAAAGTTAAAAGAGAGGACTAGGGATTAAACCAAATATATCCCTAACAATGGTCAACATGTTTCTGCCGTAGATGGGTCCCCTAAAGGGATCCAGTGGCATTTGTCAGGACCTTAATTGTAATTAGTCACTCTGCATGTGTGTTTAAAGAAACATGAATATACTGGCCACCACAGGATCAGGGCGGTCAGGTTGTCAACGACCCATGTGCTTCTAGGGGTTTGTCTGTCTGAAAATCAAAAGTATGATCTTAATCTTCAATTTATCATGATCCGACATCACCAAGACAAACTTTAATTCAAGTGTCTGTTCTTTGTTATTCTTACCTATAAGGGGAAGTGAAAAGCCAACTCTCCAAGCTCTAGGTACGTCTTATGGAGCCCAACTAAAAGAAAAAATATATTTACAACAATGTGTCTATTGTAGGGGTGGGCGGAATTTGCGTAGTCGCGCTACGCAAAGCTCCACGAAACGGTAAAAAATCTCCGCAAGCACACAAAAGTTCCGCGAACACGCGGAATTGCTTGTTCTGCCCGTTTGCGATGCTTTTTTCCTGTTCGCGAACGCTGTTTGTGTGCTCGGGGAGAAATATCTTGCAAACACGCATTTTGAAAGCACGAACAAGCAAAAAATTCTGCGAAGCCGCGGATCGCGGAATTTTTGGTAATTCTACGTTCTCCGCGGAACGCGAAATTACCCAAATTCCGCAAATTCCGCGAGCGGAACGGAATTTACTGCCCAGGCCTAGTCTATTGTATGCGTGTGTATATATATCCACACAATCTGTGTGGTGCTGATGTACAACAGCAAGTGCTTTATATGATACAAAATATCTAGGATATCTCTAGACCAAGACCGCAAAAAATGAATAATATATGCCAACTCATTTAAGATTGTCTATATTACTTCCACGTCAAAAGTTGCTAATTATGGTTTTAACTGGATCAGGCTATCGAACAACCCACGATCGGCATTCTATGTCAGAAAGTTTTTGCGATTACTTATAATGCGATCGGGCTATTTAGGAACCCCGATCGGCATGGCGGTCTACCTTTTCAAAGTGTATTTAAAATAATGCATGATGCATGACAGAAACCCTAGTGAGGCTTAGTAAGAGAGCCCAAGATACTCAGAGCCCAAAAAAGAAGCATGCCGCGGTCCCCCGATCGGCATTCTATGTCAGAAAGTTCTCGCATTTTACTTATAATGCGATCGGGTTATTTAGAAGCCCCGATCGACATGGCAGTATACCTTTCCAAAATGCGGTTAAATTGTGCATGTTAAATGACAGAGACCCTGGTGCAGTCTAGTAAAAGAGCCCAGATGACTCAAAGCCCAAAAAGCAACATGCCGCGGTTCCACTAAAGCCGCTTATCTTCGTTGGGCCGGTGCACATCTAACGGACGTCCCGGCGAGAGTGGAACTCGAGCCGCCCGGGCGCTGTTTATGATGTAGTAACCTCTCGTGGTCAGCATCAAAGGTACGCGACGTGTCTCATGTGGGCTATTCTGATTCGCATTGGTGTCTGGAACATGTAGTCCAGAATATCGAGAACAAATGTGATGTTGTCTCAATATCGTTTTTAAGTATCTAAGATGGTATCTATAGTCATCAATTTAATTAAAATCAATAATCTTACAGGAAGCAACCATCTCTCTTAGGTGAAGAGACATATATAATGAAAGTGAAAATTCAATAATCATGGTAAAACGGGAAAGCCCGGATATACAGGTGGTATGACTGTCATATTGCTCATCCTCTATCAAAAAGATATGGTTACAAAGCTTAGGCATTGCAACTGCGGATCTCTGAAACATATGGGCCCGACTATAAATAGGTAGGCGCCCATTGTCACTACCTAAACGTGAGGCCATAAATAACTGATCTCTGTGAGGACACGGATGTTCAAGGGATTCAACCTCGCTGCACTCTGAACTATTGCCCTATGTATCCACAGTCAGTGGAATAAGGATGTGGTGGAGATGTCCTCTACCATGCTGTATTCTGGAGTGAACCATAAGGTGTATGACTGCGTATTGGGTGCCTATGCTCATTTACAGGAAGCATATTAGTATGCGAAGACTATGACCCAACATATTCATCTAGCTAAGCTAGACCAAGGCATCTCATCGTTGAGCCCTAGCTTATCACTCCTTAGCCTAAACACCCAGCGCTGTTCTCAATGGAAAAGGACAGTTTCCAGTGACCCCATTGTGGCTGTGTACTGGGGCTTGTCTAATATCAACCAGAAGATGTCATTGGCTGTGTGGCCCTGATCTGCAAAATGCCTGGTTAGTTTGGTGTTCACTTTCTGACATTTTGCAGCACTCTGATGCTCTGTAATCCTCGTTTTCACCTTACGTGTAGTCATCCCTATATAGTTCAAATTGCAAGGACATCGCAATAGGTAAATCACTCCCTCCGTGTTACAATTTGTGTGTTTGTTTAACTTCCACTGTGTTTTGAGTCCGAGATCAATTTCATGTGTGACCCTTGTATATGGGCAAACTGCACAAGAGCCACTAGGAAAATGTCCCATGATTGGAGGCAAGGACCAGAGGGTCGTGGGACCCGATTTGTTCATTACGCCCCGTGGCCTTGTGTGGACAATCATGTCCCTGATATTTTTGCTTCGTTTGAATACATATAGGGGTTTTGACAAAGATCTGATCCCTACATTGAGAATGTGCCAGTTCTTGTTGACCACCTTTCTTACAGTGTCCGTGTGGTGGCTATAGGTAGTCACACACACCAGTCTCTCTTGTCGGGTTTTGATGTATGTTTGAAGCAGAGCATCCCTGTTATTATTCCTCGCTCTTTTGGCAGCTTTTTTGATTAGATTCGTAGGGTAGGCTCTCTGGGATAAACAATTACTCAGTGCGGTAGCGTGATCTTTGAATTTCTCTACTTCTGTACAATTTCTCCTGATCCTAAGAAATTGGCCCACTGATAAGTTGTTTCTCAAAGCTCGGGGATGAAAGCTATTGTAACACAGGAGTGAGTTCCGTGCCATGGGTTTCTTGTAGAGCTCGGAGCATAACCCTCCATCTTTGGGGTAGAGTAGGAGATCTAGGAATGGTAATGATATCTTACTGTGTTCACAGGTAAATCTAAGGTTGATATCCCTTGTGTGCAACCATCCAGAGAAACTCAGATGACTAGAATATCATCTATATACCTCTTCCATGTTCTTAAATTCCTGTTGTATGGATTCTCCGGAGGGTAGATATGCTTGGATTCAAACTCATGCATATGAAGATTAGCCATGCTGGACGCGAAGGTGCTTCCCATAGAAGTCCCTGATGTTTTCCAAAAAAGAGACTCCTGATATTGAAAGAACTTGTTCTTCATGGCTAAAGTCGCACAGTCCATGATGAAAGAGGTCGGTGTAATATCTCCCTCCGTTCTTTGTTCTAACAGTGTTTTGATCGCCAACAGAGTATCATCCTGAGGGATATTCGTGTACAACGATTCCACATCAAATGAGACCAAGATGTTTGATCCTGGATCTAAGGGGATGTCAGCCAGAACATTCAGCATGTTTCATGTCTTGCAGATAGGAAGGCATTTTGGTTACAAAGGGGCGTAAAAACCAGTCCACAAACTGCGATAAAGGTTCTAACACTGACCTAAGCCTGACACTATTGGTCTTCCTGGTGGAGGTCTCGTGGGTTTGTGAATTTTAGGGAGAACATAGAAGTATGGTGTCTTGGGACTAGAGAGTTGAAGAAATTCACACTCACTCCTAGGACCTCTGCAATCTAGCAGTGGGATCACTGCGCAATATTGTATAGTGTTTGGTGTCTGGTAATTGTCGTGAACACTCCTCGTGATAATCCTTGCGATCCATATTCACTATAGCACCATCCGGGTCTGAAAGTTTGATAATGATTTCTTGATCTACACTTGGAGTCCTCAGGCATGTTATCTCTTCTTTAGTGATGTTGAAAAAGGGAATTTTGGCAAGAGATTTCAGATTTTCAAAGTCTTTAAAAACTGCTTTCTCAAAGGTGGCGACTTCGGCAGGAATTAGATGTAGTGGTGTATTGAAAGTAGATTTATTACGTAAACCTGTGTTGATAATGTTTTCTGTTCCATCATTCTTAGATAGGTCGAAGAAAATTTTTTACCTGATCTTCCGGAAAAAATGTGGAAGTTCCATGTAAGTAGTAAAGTCATCTCCTAGATTGGTGGGTACAAATCCCAATCCTTTATTGAGCACTTTTTTTTCCAGGGTAGTCAATTGTCTCTTGCTGAGGTTTACGATCAAGTCGACAGGTTACTCCAAGATGCTGGCGGGTCCTTGGTCATACTCCTCGTTACTCGTCGAGGTGGACGCACCAGAAGAAGAAGAGGCAACAGACCTTACCAAGAGACACAACAAGATCCTCAGAGACCCCAGGTTCAGTGGGACCCATCGATCGAACAACGAGTAACAAGGATCAAATTCAGAGCACTTAGGGGCAAATTTCTCAACACTTTGCGCCAGTGCAAAGTCGCAAAATTCTGTGCAAACTCTTGATAAACTATTGACATTTCAGTGCAAATGTGCTTTTTGTACTACTTTGCTTTACTTTGGCTCAAGGGGCGTTCTATGGGTGGCACATGGGTGTTCCCATTCAACCCTCTCAAGGGTTTTGATGCAAAGCCCTAGCTACTAAAAATAAAAAATTGTAGACAGAGTTTTGGACTGAAAAAACAAAATACGCCTCCTTGAGGCATGCGCAGAGTACAAGAAAACTTTTTTTCTCCAAACCTTTCAAATTTTGCATGTGTGCTGCACTGTACAGCACACATACAAAGAGGGAAAAGTTTTAAAGTATGTCTGAGCATAGTATTTTGTACTAGAAGGGCAAACTTCCAGTACAAATCCTATGCTAAACATCACACACACAACAGACATCACACACACACACATTTACCTTATGGTGCAAAAAAGTACGTGTGCCTCTAGGCAGGCTGAAGGAGCGCCATCGCATGGGAAGAGAGCCGCACTTCCATATTTTTGTAGATATAATGCTGTTCTGCTCTCTTACTCTCATTCAACGCAGTAGAGCAACTTTGGTTGGTGTGTTGTGTTGCTTGAAATATTTGTAAATATGCTCCTCTGTCTTGTAAGGCCCTCCAGAGTACCAATCCAGGTTGCTGCTTCCATTCCACCAGAGACCCCTAAAGCTGGCTTCTCAGAAGTTCCTCCTCTCTCTCTATGCTTCCATTGAGGTACAAATGGTTTTGGGGGAAGTCTCTTGCAATGCAAAGGCTTATCCCTCTGAGCCGGCTTACTTCTGCTTGGTTACGTCTAGGAAAAGTGCCATAAAGTAAGAAAGTGCCATAAAAGCTTTACACACGTAAAGCTCCTTATCCGCCATACATATAGGGACAGGAAATGACTGAACCAGAAGACAGGAAAGTAGTTGGTAAACAGGGGATCAGGAAAATATCTTAAAAGATTGCAGGAAAGTGTTGAACAAGCGGGCAGGAAGGGAGCTGAATAAGAGGATAGGAAAGTGGTTGAACAAGGGGCAGGAAAATCAACAAGGATCTAGGAAAATGGCCGAACAATGAGACGGAAAAGTGGCTGGAGAAGGGGGTCAGGAAATGATGGAACGAGGGGTCAAGAATATTTCTGAACATGGGGACAGTAAACTGACTGACCAAATGGACAGGAAGATACCCGAATAAGGGGACAGGGGCTAAACATGGTGCATGAAGGTGACTGAGCCATGTTACAGGTAAGTAGTTGATCAAGGCTTTAGAAAAATAGCTTAAAAAGGAACAAGACATGTTGAACAAATGGGCAGGAAGAAGGCCGAATAAGAGAACAGATAAGATGGTTGAACAACAAGGGGCAGGGGACCCAGGGGAGAGGAAAATGGCTGACATCTCATGGTTTTTTCAGATAGCTATATTTACATCATAGGATACATGATGTGTAAACAACTTCATGGAGAGAATTTATGCCAGATTGGAATTTTTTACATTTACATGATAAGCTATGCTTACCTTCAGCTGTGTTATTAGTCATGCGTGAGCCCTTACCCATCTGGAGGAGATATTCATGTTAGGTTTCTTCTAATGACTGCTGGCAGCAGCATGGAGTATTGCAATCCCTGGACATGTAGAACTCCTTCATAAAGATGGCTGTGTCATTATCACCCCCCTCTGTTCCATCTGCGTCCTCTTCCTAGAACAGTTCAGGGAACCAGCAGCTGAGGCCTGTGAAATTACCGTTAGTTACAAAAGGGCCAAACAAATCTGACATTTTGCTGTTTTTCTCAGCTTTCCTGCAGAAAACATTTCTAATAAGCCAGATTGGCTGATAAAAACCCAGCACGTTTCCTTAAATGCTAAAGCTGAGATCAATTACCATATGCAAGCAGATGCTAAATTCTCAAAAGGGAAAGAAGGTCCTTCTGGCAAGATGGGCTGCACAGGATGGTTGGTAGCTATTCTGCTACACAAGTAGATTTTGAATATTTGTGTTATGTTTGGTTTTTGTAGAGTGCCCTGACAGCAAATAGTTTCCTGATGCTAAAAGCACATGTGGCCAAACATACTAATATTGTTCCCCAAATTGCACATTTTCAGAAGTCGCTATTTAGATATCCCGATTTCTTATGTACTAAGACATACTGATTCCAAATAGCGATTCAGTAAAAATAGCACTCACAAAAAGGTGATTCACTAATAAAAAATCATTATAATCGTGTGAATACAGAATATTGCATGCAGGCACTAATTGATGACATCAGAACCAGGAAGTATACAGCCGCATTCTTTATGGAGGGCTGCAGAGCAGAAAGGAAGGGAGAGCCTATAGAACCTAAGGGACCTATAATGTAGGTGTTGTGTCTCTTTTGCACCACGCAACGTGGTGCATGTGTGACGTAACTTCAAAATGTGATTTATCAAGCCACGCAACGCCATTTTGTGTGGCCCTGAGTGGCTTGATAAATCAGGAGTATTGCCACGCAGCGTAAATTGCTGCATTGCGTTATTCTGCCTGGGAGGGCGTTCAATGGGTGTTGCATTGATGTTCCCATGCAGCACCCATGGATTTTGGTAAATTCACAGATTTACCATTACTGGTAGACCAGGAATGCGCCAAAATGCTCCGCCTCCCCAGGTGCCTTCTGCAGCACACATAGAAAGAGGAAAGTGCCTCAGGGTATTGTTTTTGTGCAGGAAGGTGCCCCTTTGTGTACAATAACAATCCTGCATGCAACGCAGGTACCTTTGCACCATGGTGCAAGGGTGCCTGCGTTGGCGCTAGACAGCCCATTGTGCACCAGCGCTGCGAAAAGGCAGGAATGTGCCGTATTGTGATAAGTATGGCGCATTCATTCCCTTTCCCTGTAAGGCAGCACAGCGCAGCAAGGTGACACGTGGTGCTGCATTATTTTTTGTTAAATATGGCCCTGACTCTATTTGTTGTGTTTTTGGTCGCCATCCATTTCAAAACAACTTTAACATGGCCAGCCAGGAGTCAAGAAAAAATGATGGTGGCAGACAATAAAATAAAAAATTTCAGATACTGAATTAGAAATTTTGATACACGAATGTGTGCTGAATAATGATAGACTCGTTGGCAACTCATCATTGTCAGTGCCAAAGGCGGCAAAGAAGAAAATGTACACTTGGGGGCATATTTACAAGCCCCTTGCGCCACTTTTGCGCCGCCGGTGCGTCACGCTTGTGACGCAGCGGCGACGCAAACCATGCGCCGCGTTGCGCTATATTTACAACGTGACGCATCTAGGGAGATGCGTCACGAAGTAAACCCCTGCGCCACATGAAACCTGCGTCAGGTTTCATGTGGGCGTACCGGCGCAGGGGGGGGCGTTCCGGCGCAGGAACGCCTCGGAAAAGTGACGTAGTGAAATCTACAAGATTTCACGCAGTCACTTTTCCGACGCTGGTGGGCAAATCCTTACGCCTGCTTCAAGCAGGCGTAAGGATTGACGCACCATGTTAGGGATAGGGAAGGTTGGAACAGTGCTGGAGTTGCGTTGCGCTTGCGACACAACTTCAGCACTGCGCCAACCTTCCGCCGGCAGATGCGTCACGCATCTGCTTATCCTTGCGCCACGATGCGCCGCATTGTAAATGCGGCGCATCGGACGTGGCGCAAGGGTAAACTTGCGTGACGCATTTTCTCTGGCGCATCCCTGCTGATATGCAGGGATGAGCCAGGGAACGTAAATATGCCCCTTGGAGTTTACCAGAGCAGTACAGAGGAAATTCGTAAGCACTGGTATGATCTGAACTCTCACACCAGAGAGACGCTTGCCAGCCGAAGAAAGATACCCATAGATACATCTACAGCACAACCAACACCTACAGGAAACTGAAAAGTCCCCACACCATGAAAAAGTTTTTTAATCTATTTGAATAAGCGTAACAAGTCTTTTAATTATGATATTTATTTAGATATGTTTCGCATATTTACTGATTCAAAAATGTTCAAAGCATTTTAGTTTAGATTTAATGTAACTGGGATATTGTATTCTGGGAATGGTAGTTTTAACTGTACAACTTGAATTGTTACATCTCTAAATTAAGTAAAGATAGTAAACCATGGCTTTTTACAGAGCCCACAGTAGAAGAGGTAGGTGGTATGGAGTTGGAGGACTGCCAAGCGCTGCACCATCTCTGCCAGCACCATTCAGCCCCCCACTTGCACCACTGCCAGCCAGAGTTTGCCAGACACCAAGATCAGTGCTGGATTACCAAATAGCCAAAGTAGGCACCGCCCATAGGCCCCACTCCTTTTAGGGGCCCTGCGACAACGGATCAAAATAATATCGATTTGATCTTGAAAGAAAATTACAATCAAGCTTTCTTAAATTGTTTCCAAAAGATAGAAAAAAATAAATCAACTCAAAGAAACGAAAACTTTACATTAAAGACTCTACATAGAAAATACTGTATTAATGTAATGTACCCATTAACAACTTAAAGTACAAAAACCAGAGACATCAGATCCACATAACAGTTTGTCTCTTAGAAGCTCATCTTCTGGCAGCTGTCAGTTTGTAAAAAAATCCGGTGCTTTGGGTATTAGGAGATCATTTGCGGGGGTGGGGGGGGACGAAATCTCGACTGCGTAGGGGCCTCCACCGGGTTTAATCTGGCACTGACCAAGATTACCAAGACCTGCAGACATCAGAATCTGCAAGGCCTGGCTTTCCCCCGGCTACTATTTCTCTGCTTTAAAGACTCTTACACAGACGGATGGCAGCTGGCAGTTCTAGGGCAAGATGCTCCCAGGGAAGTCATGGGGTAGTACCTTCTGCACAAGATGTTCTCTCTTTGGAGGGCTCAATGTTAGCTGTGCAACAGGTGCAATTAAAAACACAAGTGAAAGAGCACTTTGTGATAACACTCCAGCCACTGCTACTCTGCCCTGGCAGCTTCCTGAGGCAAGTAGATGCAATGAGCACGTGGCCTACACATGGGCAGGCGTAGCCTTACTTCGTAAAGATTTTCTGCCCAAAATTCGGTTTAGCTCATCTATTATATCAAGTGAAATGTACCTGCTAAACCTATACATTACATAGATTTCCTCGCGGTTTGCTCAAAAAGTGTGCCACATTGTCCACATACCCTCCTCTTTCTCCTCGTTCATCTTTGTTGGGCTCCTCACCATAGCATGCACGGCTGTGGTTGTGAAAACAGAATCGCATTTATAGTTTACTCCTGCTTACCACCTACTTCCACTTGGGGACCACTTGAATCTGCACGAAGTGCATTCGGAGTCAATTCAATTCAAATAATCTTTATTCGGAATAAAATCCATAAAACATACACACAAAAAACAGAGTCCTAGGCATAAAATGTAAAAGAAAAGAAAAATTCATAAAACATAAAATAATGTACAAATGCAACCACGTTACAGTGGTGTAACAGGAAAATCATATACTTATCAAAGAGATGTAATATTACACTTCAAAACAGGACACTGTGCAAAAAGGCATAGAGATATTAGTCTGACTCCTAGTGCAATGTTTCTAAATAAGCAGACATTTTCCTTCTCTTAATGGCATAAGAAACAAATGTGGATACTGCAAAGCATAATTCCGCTGTGGTTAAAGTGCATAGATAATTAAAAACATCCTTAAAATAAAACAGTTTATGTGCTATAAATACTGGTTTTTAAAATCAATTCCTGATAAATTTCCTGATAAAATTAGCAAAACAAGATAAAATGCTCAGTTGATTGTGCAGATGTACCATTACAGGGACATTTAGGTAAGTTCTTCTTCCACACACCTATTCTTGGAAACGCTACTACAAAATGTAAAATATCCAACCGTAGCCTTGTAAGATAAAGCTTTTCCTATGTGTTAGTTACAAGTGGTAAGCAGCTTGGTATGTCATTGCACAGATAGCAGCTAGTATATTTCTGCACTATTGTCTTGACACTCTCACTGGAGTCCCTCGTATACTCCCTGCAGCGTATAAGGTGCATCTTCAGCTCTTTTTATTATAATATAAAATACTTGTTGGATCAGTCAGGAAGGAGGTTTTGTCTATTGCAGCCAAGAGGCTTTTTATATGAGCAAATTAGGGGATGTTATCTCTATCATCAAGAGCCAAGCAATCTTTCATTATCTCTTTAGTAAACCTGGTTCCAGATTTAGTCCAGATACTGTCCAAACACAGGAGTCCATTAACGCTGCTTAGATCGGCAAAACACAAACATAAATGGCCTTGCTTTGCTTTGGTGCATTTGCTCACGAGGAGGTGTAGATTAGTACACTGCTCCAGGGTGCCAACTTCAATTCCGAAAGCCAAATTGTGAATCAGTAAGCATGTGGTTTTCAGCTGCCCAAGTCTCTAATCTTTCCAATAATATCCTACCCAGCAACTTAACAGATGTATCGAAAAGGGAAATTAGCCTATAGCACTGTGCATATTCCCTATTCCCTTTTTTAAAAATCGGAACTATAATACTTTCAGCCCATGTTGCTGGTATGCAGCCTTTTGACGCTGCTATGCATACTTGTGTTACAACAGGTCCCCAGACAGCCCAGGTGGGGGGGTGGGCGGGATTCTGACGGACGATGACGAGAGAAAATTAATTATTCATTTAATTTTCCCTCCACATCGTCCCTCGAAATCCCCCACCCCGCCCCACCCGGCCCCACCGCTGTTACCTGCACAGACCGCGGCTGTCCCCAGAGCGCTGATTTTGATTTATATGCATCTACAGGAACCCCCATCTGGACCTAGGGACATTTGCGCATTTTTTAGGGATAGATTCATTTCTTCCAGAGAGACTGGAGTTAAATAAGGGGGGGCAGCCACAATTATTTCCTCATGGGTGGGATCCACAGGTATATTATCACGGTTGAATATCCTGCCATAATGAGGTAGCCAGTCTGCTGGTTGGACATAAGTCTCAGTAGTAGGGGTGGTTAGGGGTGGTTTATTGTGTGAAAACTCACTCAACAGAGAAGAACTGAAACCATTACAACTCCTTGTTCTAGACCAACAGGAGCGAGGATATAAAAATATCCTTTACTTTCAACATTCAACATAAAACCCAGAAGATACGGTAAAAGAAATAGAAAGACAACACTTAATACTGCCCTCACACACTTTGCAGTGTCATGCTTCATCATAGGGCCGCATCTGACGTCCAGGTGCAGACCAACACACTGGACGGAGCGCAATTATTTTGGGAATCAATGTGAAGAAAAGTGGTGAGGGTACAGGAAATGTGGCGGAACAAACAAACCAACATAAACCCACAACAAAGGGACATAAAGGAAAAAATATTCCCTTCAGAAGGGACCAAAGAGTGCAGACACATACAGTTAAAACAACCTAAGGGGAAACTGCCATCACTCTTTATTCAAGTAGCCCTTGGTAGGATTAAAAATAAATAGATGGGATAATCAGGGAGGTAAAGACCCCTATATCCCTGCTGCGTTTACCAACATGTTTCAGCCAATATTTCACGCCCAACAGGGTCGCTCTGGCATTCGTCAGGGTGTAGGTCCCACATTACCTGGTCTTCACCCCTAATTGGAGTTTTTACCTTATTTCAACAGGCCCGACAGTCCTGCAAGATAGTATACTCTGGGAAATTTCCAAGAGGAAACAATTTCACGGGTTTATTAGAAATACTCCAGACCCGGGACCTTTGTGGGACCGTGGTCTTGTAGTCACACTTACTCCAAAGAACCACACAACTTCAGTTCCTTACATCGGTTTATTATGTTCCAAAACTATCCCTGCATTCAGCTGCCTGTTTTAGATCTTCCCATGCCCTTTCACGTAGATTGGGCTTCCTTATCTCTAGTGCACATGTAAATAGTGTTTGCAGGTGTTTCACTTCCTCTCTATTTCTTGGGGTGACCCATAGAGCTCTTTTTAGATCCTGGTTTGCACACGAGCAATGGTGATCAAACCAACTAGATTTATTTAGATTATCAGTTTGAATTCTAGTTTTTAAACTAGCTGCAATTGCCACTGTGAGATTACAAAATGCTATAAGTATTTTGCGAGGGCAGAGGCCCCATTCAGTATAAGCCAAAAATTCCTCTTTGCTAGCTTTGATGATTTTTCTAACAGTCTCCTCGATACCTTTCCATTTTAAGCTGATCCCTTTAATACCTTCGGTTATAATGTGCTCTATTAACCGTACTCCATTTTTGTGTTGGGTCTTAATATTAGGGGTTAGCAGCAATGGTTGATGATCACTAAAACAACTGGGAACGACTCTGAATGAGTCAAACATTGCCAGGCCAGACTTAGAAATTAGGATAAGGTCAATAATCGAGAAGCGACCACCCCCCCTGAAAAGTGGGTAGCATGGTATATGCCATTCCTGTAGTCTGAGCCATTAATTCAAGGGTTTCAAAGTCTTTCCATATTAAGTATGTAGAAAATGGGGTTGACCATTTCCAGAATCATCTGTGTACCCACACACTTCATCATTAACCATTTTGCAGATTGCAATATTAAAATCCCCAACCCAGATGCACATATAGGGTGCCTTGATACTACAGACAAACGATTCTAGCTCATTCTGCAAAGCAGCTTGAGCTGCTTTTAGAGGAATCAAATCTGTTCCTGTAGTAATTTACCAGTACAATTCCTAGTTTTTGCGTCGATTGCAAATATATAATCTGGAAGTAAGGTGAGCTAGTATATGTTTTCATAAATTTAAATGGGCTAAGGGTAGATACCAGAATCGCTAGCCCCCATGTTGCTCTGCCACTGGTTGATGGAATAGCTGGTGTAATGATGGAACATTAGCCTTCAATATGAAACGCCCCCTTATGCCATGTCTCTTGTCAGCAGATCAGTTGTGAAAGCTTTAGCAATTTCTGTCATTCAATATTTGCCAGCTTATTTTGAACTCCTGCTACATTCCAGGTCATGATTGCTATTTTCTTAGACTGCGGAGTAGTGAGGGGACACTCTTTTCCCACCATATTCTCAGCTGACTTATTTACTGTATGTGCAAAGGGGCAATTCTGACTCACTAGAGGTCCTGGTTGTCAATCTTGGTCATCACAACTGTTGAGGGGTGCAAATCCTTTAGTTCTTCTCCACTGGTTTTCCTAGCTTGATTTCTTATGGGATGGCTCAGGCAGTTGCCAGTTTGGGCAGAGACGCCTACATTGGGTTTGTAAAACAACCCTAATGGTACAGCTGTAATTTTCTCTCTCATACCTGTATTGTTATACTGTCTATAATAAAGGTCAGAAAGAAGGCGTTCAACCATATATACAGTTCCCTTGACCTTGTGTCCCACCCATGTCATTTGTCTCACCATGATTATGTCGTGATTTATAGCATTAGATGTGCATATGCAATTTGAAAGCCAATGGACCACTTTGCTATGTAAGTCCTTCTGCAACTCAGTAGTGTGGGGTTTTAGTTCTGGAACATCTTTCAGAATTATTACATACGGTGTGGCCTTCAGAGGTAGGTGTAAAGGGTCCATTGCTGAATGTGTCAGTCTGATGTTTCCTCTGTTCTGATGGTATGCAGATCCCATCTCTCAATCAATCAATCAATCAATCAATCAGGGGCTTGTATAATGTGGCTACTCACCTGTGAGGGTCTCAAGGAGCAGGGGGGCTGCTGGTCCTTCTGGGTGCAGGATCATTCGAAGAGCCAGGTCTTGAGGTCCTTCTTGAACTGGGTCAGGGACGTGGATTGCCTGAGGTGGAGGGGCAGGTCTTGGTGGCGAGGTAGGAAAAGGATCTTCCTGTAGTTCCAGTCTTGTGGATCCTGGGGACGGAGGCTAGGGTGAGTTGGGTGGAACGGAGTTGTTTGGCGGGTGCATGGAATCGAGGCAGTGGTTCAGGTATGCTGGTCCTTCGTCGTGGAGAGCTCTGTTGGCTTGTGTGAGGAGCTTGAAGGTGATTCTCTTGTTGACTGGGAGCCAGTGGAGTTGTCGGAGGTGTTGCGTGATGTGGCTGTGGGGGTGGGGGGATGTCGAGGACCAGTCCGGCTGTGGCGTTTTGGACGTTCTTTAGTTTCTTGAGCTGTTTCTGGGTGACACTGGCATAGAGTGCATTGCCGTAGTCGAGTCTGCTGGTGATGAGTGCATGTGTGACCGTCTTTCAGGATTCTGTGGGGATCCATCTGAATGTCTTTCAAAGCAGGCGGAGCGTGTGGAAGCAGTCTGAGGAAACTGTGTTGATTTGGCGGTTCATTGTGAGTGATGTTTCCAGTATGATGCCGAGGTTGCAGGCATGGTCCGTCGGGTTGGAGGGGATCCCAGAGTGGCAGGCCACCAAGAGTCGTCCCAGGCTGAAGGAGTGGATCCCAGAGTTGCTGGCCACCAAGAGTCATTCCAGGCTGAAGGGGTGGGTCCTCCAGTCTTGTTCGAGTTGAGCATGAGGGAGCTATCTTTCATCCGGGAAGCAACGTCCTTCATTCCGCTATGGAAGCTGGTTCTGGTGGTTTTGGGTTCGTTGGTGAGGGAGAGTATCACCTGGGTGTTGTCGGTGTAGGAGACGATGTTGAGTCCGTGGCTTCTGATGATGGCTGCGAGGGGGGCCATCTAGATGTTGAAGAGGGTGGGGCTCAGGGAGGAGCCCTGGGGCACTTAGAAGCTGATCTCTGAAGGTTCTGAGAGGAATGAGGGCAGTCTGACTCACTGTGTACGGCCGGTGAAGAAGGAGTGGATCAAGTCTAATGCCTTGTCGCGGATGCCAACGTCATGAAGTCTCGTGATTTGGGTGCAGTGGGAGACAGTGTCGAAGGTGGCCGAGATGTCCAGTAGGATGAGGGCTGCAGTCTCGCCCCGGTCAAGGAGGGAGCAGATGCCGTCGGTGGCAACGAGGAGTGCGGTCTCCGTGCTGTGGTTGCTTTGGAAGCCGGATTGGAAGGTGTCTAGGAAGTGGTTTACTTCTAGGAACGTGGAGAGTTGGGTATTGATGGCCTTCTCGATGGCCTTGGCTGGGAAGGAGAGGAGGGAGATGGATCTGAAGTTCTTGAGGTCAGTCGGGTCTGAGGATGGGTTCTTCAGCAGGGGGTTGATCTTGGATTGTTTCTAGTCACTGGGGAAGGTGGCGGTTTCGATGGAGCAGTTGCAGAGGTCTTGGAAGGGAGGGACGTCTGTGGTCTGGCTGTTGGGCCTGGTGACCTCCTTGACAATGGTGAAAATTTCTTTGCTGTTTTATGCGTTGGCACTGATTCTGTTTTGGAGGGCCATTTACTTTGTGGTTTTGAGGAGGAGGTGGTGTGCGTTGACGGAGGATTTGAAGGTAGCATGGGTTTCTGGGGTTTTGCTGTTTCTCAGTCTCTTCTCGAGTCATCTGCAGGTGCGTCTGGATTTGTGGAGGGCGGGAGTGAAGCAGCTGGCTCTCATGGAGTGTTACTTGCCTGGTCTTTTCTTGAGGGGTGCCAGGGTGTCAGCGCAGGTGGAGATCTATCGGTGGAGGTTGGGTGCTGCGGTGTTGGCGTCCATTGGCGGAGTGGTTGTGCTGAGGGAGTCGATGAGAAGTTCTTTGTGGCCTTGATCCAGCTGTGGCGGGGGCAGTGAGGGCGGTGGCGTACGGTGGGTGTGGCGAAGGCAAGATCTGTATACAGTGGTGGTTGGTCCAGGAGAGTTTGGTGGTGTGGCTGTAGCTGATGTTCCCGCTGGCGGAGAAGACGGGGTCGATCGTGTGTCCGTGTGGTGACTAGCTGCTTGAGTCTGATGTTGGCAAGGTTCTCCAGTAGGGAGGCGGTGTTCTGGTCGTTGGGGCTGTCCATGTGGAAGTTGAGGTTTTCGAGTAGGATGTTGTCAGTGGAGGCAAGAGCCTGGGGTGCGAGAAGGTCTACAATGACGTCAGAGAAGGGTGGTCGGGGTCAGGAGGTCTGTAGACGAGTGCGCTGCAGAGGGTAGTGTTGGGGTTGGTCTGGAACTGGAAGTGGGGGTGGGGGTGTTCCATGGTCTTCGATGGGTTGTCAGAGTGTGTGGGCAGTCGGAGGCTGTTCTTGTGGACGATGGCAATGCCTCCTCCTGGGCAATCAGGGAAGTCCTTGCAGGTGATTTTGTAGCCGTCGGGGATATCGTTGTCCGGTCCAGAGCAGGGGTTAGTCCAGGTTTCCGTGAAGAAAGCGATGTCAAGAGGCGTGGCATCGAGGAGGTCCCAGATTTCTGTGGCGTGTTTGTGGAAGGACCGCACGTTGAGGAGAATGCAATTGAGTCAGTCAGGTGCGCTGTTGGTCGGCTGGGCGGTGAGTGGAGCTGGCGTGTTGGCGTGAGTGAAGGCGTGGTTGCAGTTCCGGCAGGCGAAGGGTCCATGGGTCTTCTTCGGTGATGCTAGATGGCAGGCGGCCTGGCGTCCAGGGTTTAGGGCGAGGAGGGTGCTGGCGTCGTAGCGGTGGAACGTCCAAGAATCTGAGTCCCTGGCGCTGGGCGAGGTCCAGGTGCCAATGGCACGGACGGGCTTGCCTTTGGTGCGCCTTCGGTGCACCCACTGCATGCGCCCGTTGCACAGCCATGCAGCTGTCACATTTAAATAGTGCTGCTGTGGAGGCTGGACAGCTGGGAGGTGGAAAAACATTGGAAGGGACACAGGAGGGGGGTGGGCCACAGGAGATCGTGACAATGAAGAAAACAGGAGGGAAGGAAAAAAGGAAAAAGCAAAGTCAAAAGGCAGAATAAAAGAGACAGAGAGACAGAAAAAGCAGAAAGAGAGAAGGACACAGGAGGGGGGCAGGACCGAGGTGGATCACAGCGGCAGGGGTGCCAGGGGCGACGAGGGAGAAAGCGGAAGGAAGAGGGAAAGGAAACAGCAAAGCCAAAAGGCAGAATGAAAGAGAAAAACAGAAAGAGAGATAGTGAGACAGAAAAGGTAGAAAGAGAAACAGAAGGGCAGTCAAGCAGCAGAGCAGTGACGCTCTACCACTGGACGACCAGGAATGAGGCGCAGGCAGGAGCCTGTGGGTGGAGGAGGGCCTCGGAATCCTGACCTCTGGGTCAGCAGCAGCAGCACATGGGGGACAGCAGCAGCTACCAGACAGAGCTGCGCTGCGAAGGAGGAAGTCCACTACAGGATAGTGGATCTATTAGTGTGCTGAAGGTGGGGCAAAGTGGATGGGCCCTTCGTTGATCTGGCCATTTCATTAGGGTATAGAGAGCTAGGGGGGTCCGCCTCTTAAACAGGGTCCACATTTCTAGGTAATGAAAGCGTATCACACTGTTGAGTGGCCCTTGATGTTATATGCCTAGAGCCAGTGCCAGGGCCAGTCGGGTTATTTGTGCCCACAAGAGCTTTGATCGATTGCTCAAGCGTAGCCATGCGATCCTTTATCTCCCTTGTTTCTGATCGAATTTTTTTTTTCCCAATATTAGCAATTTTACCATGTATCCTTTGTAGTAATATTCCCAAGCCTTTATGGGGAGAGGAGTCATATTTGAGGAGCCCTGACCTGAGATATTTTTTGATTTAGGTCCAGATGCGGCATTCTGTTTTAAGGGTTTCACTGTTTATTTTGCTTCGTAGCCACATCTTTCACAGGCTGTCTACTTTATTTAGGGGGAGGCCAAGTTAACTCATTGCTAGATGAAAGTTCTGTTATTTCAAGGGGCTCCGATGACACAGATGGCAACGATTTCATACTTAATATAAACTCAGGTATTATTAAATTATTCAATACTAGGGGGTATATTCACAAGAACGTGTGATAACTACCGCAAGAGTAGCGTAACGCAACTTTCCATATCGCAGCCTATCTCGGGAAAATAACCCCGTGTCAATGTGAAATTCACAACAAGGCGGTAGCAAGCGATAGTCTGCCGAAACCGCGGACAATGTCTGCGATACAACCACCACGATGGAGATAAAAACACAAACCACAACACCAAAAAACACGCGATGGGCCAAAGCGCGATGAGGAAACCAGCGACAAGCAGCGCCAGGCCTGCAACACACACCTGGCAGGCGTCAAAAATCACCATAAAAGTAGAAAAAACACCCACACACAAACTGACCAACACCCAAGCACCATGGAGGCAGCCGGAGCAGGCGCAGAGGACGAGCGCAACCCCACAAGCACCCCGGACGACCAGCCTGGGACCTGGGGGACAGGGAATAGCAAGGACAAGAAGATGAGGAAGACCAAGTTCAGTCCGCAGGCGAACAGGATCATAGTCACGGAGGTGATGGAACACCATCAACAACTCTTCGTCACCTCCAACGTGTCATTGGGCACCAAAACTGGAATATGGCGGGACATTGTCGACAAGGTGAATGCCGTCGGAGAGCACAAGCGGACAATGGACGAGGTCAAGAGATGATGGAATGACATCAAGCGGAAGACCAAGGAGAAACTCAGCGCCAACCAGAAGGCAGCAACGCAGACCGGAGGTGGGGGCCCAGCGCCACAGCTGGAGCTGGATGACATGGAGGAGCTGGTGTCGACAGTCATCAGTATGGATACTGTGGCCGGAGTTGGGGGACCGGACACTGCTCGACAGGACACAACACAACCGCAACAGGGTGAGTGACCACCAGGTACTGGGGGGACGGGGGAGATGGCCACAATGGCACACATGCACAAGCAAGCAGGGCACAGTGCACACCCACAATGACCCTGGGTCCTCGCCCAGACCCACAGACTGTGACAATGTACAATGCCATGCTGTCTGAATGTCAACCTGTACCATGCGGCTACATACATGTGGACACATTGTAATACACCATCTCCCCTTCACATCGCAGGGGCATCCTCATCACCTCCTGCAGAGCAGTCACAGCCACTCTTCACTGATGACGAGGAGGAGGACAACACCAGCATCGACACCCAAACCATCCAAGACATCATTTACCTCATCCGCCAGCCACCTCCAGGATCAGGGCAGCCCAGCTACATCGATGAGACCCCACCCACCACCCAAACCACCCAGCAGGAGGCACACACAGCCCCGGCACTCTCCCAAGACCCCCAGGAACAACAAATGGCCTTCCAACGCCGTGTGCTGGAGGGCCAGAGGGAGACGTCCGAGCAGGTGCGGGAGGGGTTCGACCTCATGGCTACCAAAGTGGACGCCATCCTTGGGTGTCTATGTTCACCCCATGGTCTCCAACGAGCCCTGACTGACATCGCTGGAGTCATGACGCGGAGGGAGGAATACCTGTCCGCTCAGAGTGGCCCCAGCGATGCCAGCCGTGAGCTGGCACACATGCGGAGGCTCATGGAGGACATGGTGCGGATGGAGGCGGAAAGGATGGCAGCCACCGCTGCACATCAGCGAAATGTAGCTGGGATCTACCAGGCCCTGCATGTCTTCATCATGGCATTGCTGCCACAAGGCGTGGCGATGATAAATGCTGCTGCCCCCACACCATCCACATCTCCACCCCCTGGTGTGTCAGTGCCTCCCAGTGCGGCAGGCGTATCCACTCCGGCACCTGATGTGTCACTGCCACACAGTGCGGCCGACAATCCTCCTCCGGCCCCTGATGTGTCAGTGGCACACAGTGCCGCAGCCGGTACTGCAACACCCACAAGTGGGTCAGAGCACACATCCGGGGACGAGGACGTGGATGGGATTGAGATCAGAAGGAGGTACTAGCATTCTTTTCCGCCACCTTGCCTGTTTCTGCTTGGTGCCGCACATGGCCTCAAGACCTACCACTGACCCCTGATACACTCCGATGCACTCACCTTGGACAGCGACATGGACTGCCACATCCTGTTTGACGACCATTGACACGGCGGACAGAGTGCAGACTGTACCCTTCCCCTTCCGCAGTACAGGTCATCCCCGGATGTACACTGGCTGGCCCTCCACGGGCCCATATTGTGTAGTGTGCTCGGCATTGCCCTGTACCGCTCCAGCTGCATGACTGCACTGGATGTGCAAATAAACATCCAGTGACGCACTGCTGTGTAATGTCTTACGTCATTCATGTATGGATGTGTGGATGAATGTGGGGACAGTGCCTTCCCTTGCGTCAATGATGTTCATCCTGTGGGATGCCAGTCAGAGGGTGCGACATTGCATTTCGTGTACCAGGTCCCGTGAACACTACAACAGGGACACACGCATCAGTCACTTCCTTGTCCGGACATGGACTGGACCACGCCCAGATCCCACAAGTCATTGTTGCAAGCCCTGCGCTGGTCCGGCGTACGACAGGCCAGACCACTCCGCTTACGCCCCGAGGGGGGGCCCTCATTGCTACCCGTCGCAGCCGTACTCCCTGGTGGTGTGCAGGTCACTGGTCTAGTTGTCAGCATGTCACAGCCACTCCCTGAGGGCAGGTTTTCACACACACCACACCCATCCGGCACAGGCGTCACAGGCCATGTGACTCCGCCAACATAAGGGGCCGACGACGTCACATTCCCCTCTTCCGGTGGTGACTGGATGACGGACGCTCCACGGTTTGCACTCATATAGGGCCCATGAGTTGTTGCGCACAGGGTTAGTGGCATCCGAGGCCTTGAGTACGGCATGGGCCTACCACCACGTGGCGCAGACTGGGGTCGCACAGGGTTAGTGGCACACGGGGCCTTGCGGACGGCACAGGCACCCCGCCACGGGACGGTGACTTTGGGTGCACTGTGTCAGTGGCACCTTGAGCTGCGGAGCAGGTGTTCAGCCTGCGATGATGCCCCATCCCGGCGGTCCGGACAGCTCATGTTTTGTGTGCCCTGCTGGACCGCAGTGTAGGCCAGAGCCAGTGGGCAGTGCGGGCTTACCGCCACGTGGCGTCGCTTCCGGGATCCCAGAGTTGGTGGCACCCATTGGGCTGAGCGGGTGTGCAGCCTGCGATGGTGCCGGGTGCACTGGTATGTCCTCTGCCATGGAGTAATCAAGACCCAGCACCAAACGTGAGACCTGGTGGCCTGCGGAGCGGGGCTGCATGATGTGGAGGGTGCCATGTCCGCGGGCCCCGGGCTTGTGGCTTGCAGCGGCACGTGGTGGGACCTCCTGTCTACGTGCCGGTGGTGGAAGGTGAGCATTGAGGCCTGGGTATGCATGGGCGGGCAGGCGATGTTGTCTTGTGAAAGTGTGTGTACTGTGCCAGTCATGTATCTGGGCTCTGTTTCAGCTGACGGCTCTGACTCATATGTGTGACCTGGTGTCCTGCTATACATACTGGCACGTGGTTGGAGACACACCGGTGGCAGCAGGTGAGCAGTGTGGCGTGGGTGCGCAGGGGCGGCACTCTCTCTCTCTCTCTCCCTCGCTTCCTCTCTCTCTCCTCTTCTCTCTCTCTCTCTCTCTCTCCCTCTCTTTCTCTCTCTCTCCTTCGCTCTCTCTCTGTCCTCTGATGTGCGCAGGACACACCTTCTCATCATGTTTTTTGTCTTACAGGCTGTGACCTACGTATTGTCCAGAGGGGAGCGGCCGTGTGTCTTCATTTCATTTCGGTGTTCATTTTAATAAAGTTTCATTTGTTGCTTCGAAAGTGAATGTGTGCTGCTCATTTCTGTGACGACACATGCATGTCACCAGTTGTGATTGTGCGACATCAAGCGGAATATTTTGTACATGTTTAGGTGTGGCTGATGTGGCATGTCTTTGGTCGGTGGGGTGCCAGGGAGGGGTGGTCCTGGGGGTGATGGCGGTGGGTGTTGTGGCCCTCTTGGGTGTCCGGGCCGCATGATGGGTGGCTCCATGGCATCTGTTGCCCTTCCAATGTAGCCCTGGGCTGTGCTCCCTTTTGGTTTGCAGGCTGCCGTCCGACTTTACACCAGGTCAGAGCAGGTGTAGATTTCCTGGTGCTAACGTGCCTTGTCGCCTGTTTTGTGTTTTTATCGCCGATGTGGCTGGTCGTTGTGAATGTTGAGGTGTGCTGTTGTCTCGGCTTTTGGCATGGGAACGCCTACTCTGCGTCTCATTAGCGATATTTGCGGGGGTCCTCTGTGGCGATGTTTTTTGAGGCTGCTATGGCGGGTAAACTGGTGCTGTGGGCTGTTAACACCAGCTTGTGAATGGGGAGGTAAATTTATCACGACTTTGGCTGCGATAAAGTGCCGTTAATTCGGCGATAGCTCCTTGTGAATATGCCCCTAGGTGTGTTGCGCTGGAAGGATTATTAGGCTCAATAATGACCTCTGCAATAGAATTCTGTAATGCGTTTTTTAGTAGCCACCAATCTCGCCTCGGCATTTACAATTTCATCATTAAGCCGAGCCATGGCATTGGTCAAATACAGTGGCGGCTGGCAGGGAACAGGGGTGGTGAGGCAGGGGACGGGGTACGGGTGGACAAAAAAAGTTGAGTAAAAACAAAACTTGACTTTTCACAGCCGCCGTCTCTACTCGGTCCCTTCTCACACCGGTCTTCTCCTCAGCTTCGGTCCCGGAAACACACAGGCTCCCCTAAGCCACAAAGGAAACTTCATTGGCTCCCAGTGGTCCAGCGCTGTGCCTTCAAGGTTGGGTGCCTCATTTTTAAGTCACTCAACGGTAGAAGCCCTAAATTTGTGAATAACTTGATTAACAGGCATGCTCCCACACGCAATCTTCGCTCAGCACACAAGCTATTTTTGTCCACTCCCTCTTTTAAATTAAAGCGCACCGGTGGTGCCAGGTTTGCCATTTTCTGTACCAACCTCCTCGGCTTTAGAAGCCTTCTTAAAACTTGGCTATTCCGTCAGGCTTTTTGAATGTTCTTCAGGACTTGGGTGTCAATTAAAGTAGCGCCATGAAACCTCCCCGGTGTACGTGCGCTATATAAATTCATTTTAACATAACATAACATAACAATGCTGCAAAGCAGCGCTGTGATTGGTCTGAGCACTGTGGTTCGGCACTCAGACGGGGACTGGGAGCCTATGCATGTTCCCCATCAGGCTGTGTATTACAGCCTGCAGCCTGGTGGGGAACATGCAAGGTGCACATGACTGTTTGGCCAGCCAGGACAGCCGGCCAAACCGTCACGGGCACCTAAAGTGTGCCACCACCCCACCCCCCCCGTGACCGCAGTGCCGCCCGGTCCTAACCCAGCCGTGTAGTTAACAATAAAATGATAATAACAAGGGGTTATTATCATTTTTTTTTCCTGCTCTGAGAGCAGTGGGGAGACACACTTCTGCCTTAGCTGAGGAGTCGCCCCTGGTCAAATAATTATAGTGTTGCTTGCTTTTGGGTCTTTAACACTTTTAGTTAGTGTGCACTGTGTCAATTTTCATTTCCCCATCGTATTGGCTCAATTTCAGCTACTTAAACCAAGCGTACACTGTAGTTAGGTATATTAATAGCTGGTCTCACTGTTCATGCCTGGTTCTGCCAATAAAGAGGGGGGCCCTAGCCAGACCTCATCCGACCGCGCACTGAAACTGAAAAGTTTCAGCGCTCCGTCCATCATCTCTTTGTGTTTGCTTTGTTCGCCCTAAGTTGGCAGGGTCTGCCCAGACATGGGTCTCTTGCTCATTTTGCCACTGGATTCAGGCTAGCCTGGCTGATGAGGGGTGTTACCCCGAAACCGGTCCCAGGATGCTTGATTCCGGTCCAGGGAAGACCTGGCTTGGCAGTTCGGGCTGGACTGTTCCCTTGAGGAAGAGGGTCAAAACTGATTTGCATATGGCTGGGTTTGAACTGAGGTGGCAAAGTGAGCTAAAGAACGATGATGGATTCAACCCAGATCTGTGACTGGGGGTGAGTGTCTGAAAAGTTTCATCACTCTATCCATCATCTCTTTGTGTTTGCTTTATAGATATTTAATCCCCCTACCCTGAAAGAGACTGTTCTCTGGGATTACTGTGGACACCAACATCCATTGCTGATCAGTGGGACCATGACCTTGTGGCTTGCATGACTGCTTGTTTTGCTGGGTCAGATTGTGCCTTTCACAGGAGGTTGAGATTCTCATCAAGGACTCATGGGCTCCAGTGACAAGAAAGTATAAATTGTCAGTGACTCAAAGTCATAGCTGGAATCTGAGGTGGCAGATTCTGATTTTTCAGCAATAGCTCATTTTACAAACACTATTATAAACTGGCTACGGTTGGACTGGCGTATTGAACAATTCATGCCTGTAGGTCTGTGATATTTTTCACCCATTATGATGCAGTGGGTCAGATGGATGATACAGCAAGTAGCCGTTGTTCACCTACACAGCCACATGGCTAGTAGGGCAAAGGCTTTTGAGATCAGTCCCAGACTGGCAGACATTTTCAAAGCTGCAAACTCATCAGGTCATTCAGTTTTCAAAGACTTTTCTTCTGAATTGATAGAGTAGATTACTTTTTTGGTGCTGAATAAGTTTAAACCAGCATAATCTGAGCCTACAGTATTTCTATTTTATAGCAGATTCCTTTAGTGCCACAGATGAAAGTCTAGATGCTATAAAAGACCTGAAGGCAAGTTTTATCCTGTCTAGTAAGTAACATTCAGCCTGCCAGCTTATATGGGAGTTTACCAGAGGTTTCGGTTATGTCTTGACTTCCTTTGTCTATGGCTTCATGAGTGCTGTCAGTGTGGAAACTGTGTGATGCGTATGGGATGTTTGGTGTGCTTGTTCCACACTGATCAGTTTGTAAAGCTCATTTCAGGATGGGCTGGGCAAGAGTTATGATCCTGGTGGGGTTTAACTCAGAATCCGGCCTGGACCTACCAGTTGGCATTTCCTGTGACCTGTAGCCTTATATGAAATAGACGTTAATAAACATATATGTTACCTACAACTTTGTGGACCACCTCATCATAACAGTTTTACATCAATAAGGTTCAGATTCTGTGATTTGTTGCCACCATTTCCCCTTCAGTCTCCTTCCAAAGAGAAAAAATAAGATTGATGAAAGCCAACATGACTTGTTCGCAAATATCCAAAATGCTCAGAAAAAAAGGGAAAACCCTAGAAACCCACTATTAGATCGCAGGTCTGACGAAAAAGCTTTTTATGTACTAAAAATATCGAAATGTCCCCCAATAAATAAATAATAAGGAATAAAGAGGACAAATACTTAAAATAATATATGGGATAGGGATAATGGCTCAAACTTATTCTACCATTTTTTCCCTACCCAGGACAGTCAAGGGGAACAGGGAAGCAAGGCCTCGAACATGGAAAAGGAGGGAGGAATTTGATACCAGGAACAATGAGCAGACTATGTAAGGAGGATAAAAAAGAACCGGCAAGGGTGTGGAAAATACAATAGGGATGGGAGAGGCAACACCAACAAAACAAACAAATAAAACACCATGACATGAGGAAGCCCATGGGATGGTAGAGCAATAGGAGGAGAAAGAAAATGAGGTAGCCATCACACCAAGAAGAATTGGCAAAGACAATAGTTTGGGCTTAGGAAGGCAGCATGATTGTCATTTGTTTTATTTTTTAGTGCCCATTGCCTATGCTGTACGCCATGGTTGGTGAAAGCAAAATGTAAATGACAGACAAATATACCAAATGGATGAAGAAGGCTGACGCATATGCCCTCCTCTGCTTGTGTGTGTGTGTGTATGTATGTCATTCGAATAGAGTTTTGACTGAAAATATATATATATATATATATATATATATTTTTTTTTTTTTTTTTTTTTTTTTCCAGGCATTGAGAAAGGCGCAAGCCGAAACGCGTCTGTCTGGTGTTGTGATCGTGTGGTGGAATAAATAATTGACTTTATCAAATTTCCCCAGTGTACGCCTCGTTCGTGACCGAGGAGGAGGGTCATGGTTTGTGTGTATATATATATATATATGTATGTATGTATGTATGTATGTATATATATATATAATGGCAAAAAGTATTTCTCAATCTCTACCTCAGCATGGGTGGCACTGTGCCAATCCTATGCTTAAAACTCTGCTAGCCAAACACAGACACTTGAGGTGAGCAGATTCGGAGTGCTGGTGGTGTTGCAGGGTGCTCCATATAAAGGAGCTGCTCTCCACCCAAAGTTGGGAACTAACCAGAGTTCCCTGCTTCCTTTTTTGCATATTTTATGCAGCACATTAAGTCTGAAAGGGTATGACCTTGATCGCCACTGAGTGAGTATAGATAGGTCAGAGTTTCCACAGAAAAGGTATTAATAACTTTGCCACATTTAACAAACCTGCACAAAACTTTCTAAAAGAAAAGTCCGTCAACGTTTGCTTTTTCAAGGAAACTTTCACACAGATCCATCAAGCGTGAACAACGGGGGCACTCCCTAAAGTGTGATTTCCCATGTTAATTCAGATAGGAAAGTTTGCACTCTAATACAGAAAAAAAGATGAGCAGAATTACACCAAATTTGGTAAACAGTTAGAGCTTTACTTATAATGCATCCTTTTTGTGATTTGGTCTCAATCCATGCAGTAATTAATGAGAAATTTGCATTTAAAGAGGCACTTGGGTTGGGCTTGATGGGTTAACACTCAGAAAAAGTTATGTATACATGGACAGTTTGTCCCATGGTACAGTATCGTGAAAGTACCATGTGGCTAAAATGTAGAAATTGTCAGACATTTCTGTACTGCAATATCAGCACCAGTCCCGCAGTACCGAGACAATCTGATTGGCTGCCCACAAGATCAGAGAAAATGAAATGTTGCAGCTGCCATTACAGTACTCACTTGACTCGTTTCACAAGTCCTGAGAAAAGAAACTCTGACAAGGGACAAGTTGAGTACACCGTGACACCCAGGCCCATGTACAGGGGGACATAGGGAAAATTAAAATTTAAAAAAATGTGTTTTCACCAGTACCACAAGAGAACTGCAGTACCAAAACTGATAAAAAGAGCAAAAAAAATAGCAATCTCCCGAAGGCCATGTGCAGTGGGGGTTGGTTGCCCTGTGGCGGTTTAGGAGTACGGCCTGGTTACAGGCCATGCCTTGCAACCAACCTCCTGCTGCATATAACCAAAGGCCCTGTGGCCGTTTGGATGCAGGGCCTTGCTGCAGACCATGCCTTGCAGCCAACCCTGGCTGCACATGGAACAAGCTGTACTAAGTGGAGGTCTGCTGCTCCATGGGGAGTCGGGTGCAGGACCTGGCCGCAGGCCAGACACTAAAGCAGGCCCATAATGCTCACAGTCGAAAGCCAGATGCAGCAGGGGTTGGTCTCTCCATGAGGAGTTGGGCCTGGCCTACCCAACCCCCACTGTGTATGGCCAGGACTGGCTGTAGCATGGGGCCCCCTGAAAGGCTGGGGCCCTGGGCCAGAGCCCACTTTGCCCATTCCTTAAAACGTCTCTGTGTATGAGAACTTTCATTACACAGAAATGAGGTATCAGTCAATCAATCAATCAATCAGGGGAATTGTAAGCACGCTACTCACCCGGGAGGGTCTCAAGGCGCTGGGTGGGGGGAGGCGCTGGGGGGGTCCGCAGGTCTGTTTAGCCGAAGAGCCAGGTCTTGAGAGTCTTCCTGAAGGTGTTCAGGGAGGGGGCGCGTCTGATGTCTGCCGGTAGCTCGTTCCAGGTCTTGGCTGCGATGTGAGAGAATGACTGTCCGCCTGCTCTGGCTCTGTGGATGCGTGGGGTTTCGGCCAGTGCGAGGTTGGAAGATCAGAGGTTTCTTTTGGGTACGTGGAAGTTGATTCTGTCGTTGAGGTATTTGGGTCCGATGTTGTGTAGGCATTTGTAGGCGTGGGTGAGGATTTTGAAGGTGACTCTTTTCTCCACGGGGAGCCAGTGGAGTCTTCGTAGGTGTTGGCTGATGTGCTCGTGCCGGGGGATGCCGAGGACGAGTCTGGCGGCGGTGTTCTGTATTGTCTGGAGTTTGCGGAGTAGGGACTTGTTGATGCCGGCGTAGAGTGCGTTTCCGTAGTCCAGTCTGCTGGTGATGAGTGCGTGGGTGACTGTCTTCCTTGACTCAGGGGGGATCCATTTGAAGGTCTTGCGAAGGATGCGGAGGGTGTTGAAGCAGCTGGAGGTGACGGCGCTGACCTGTCGGTTCATGGTGAGAGATGAGTCGAGTACGATGCCGAGGTTTTTGGCGTGGTCTGAGGGGGTAGGTAGGCTTCCGAGGGCGGTCGGCCATAGGAGTTGTCCCATGCTGAAGGGGTTGTTCCAAGGACGAGGACTTCTGTCTTCTCGGCGTTGAGTTTCAGGCAGCTGTTGGTCATCCAGACTGCGACGTCTTGCATTTCTTTCTGGAAGTTGAGTTTGGCGGTGGTGGGGTCTCTGGTGAGGGAGAGGATGAGCTGGGTGTCGTCGGCGTAGGATACGATGTTGAGGCCGAGTTGTCGGACAATGGCTGCGAGGGGGGCCATGTAGATGTTGAAGAGGGTTGGGCTCAGTGATGATCCCTGTGGGACTCACCAGAGGTGATTTTCGTGGGATCGGAGAGGAAGGGTGGTAGTCTGATTCTTTGGCTTCTTCTGGTGAGGAACGATCGGATCCAGTCCAGGGCTGTTCCTTGTATGCCGGAGTCGTGCAGTCTGGCGACTAGTGTGTGGTGGGAGACGGTGTCGAAGGCCGCTGACAGGTCGAGTAGGATGAGGGCTGCGGAGTGGCCTTGGTCCAGGAGGGTGCGGATGTTGTCTGTGGCGGCGAGTAGGGCAGTCTCGGTGCTGTGGTTGCTTCGAAATCCGGATTGGGACGGGACGAGGACGGCGTTCTCTTCGATGAATCATGTCAGTTCCCTGTTGACTGTTTTCTCTGCAACTTTAGCTGCGATGGGGAGTAGCCAGATGGGCCGGTAGTTCTTGAGGTCGGTGGGGTCAGCTGTGGGCTTCTTGAGCAGGAGCCTGACTTCTGCGCGCTTCCAGTCGTCTGGGAAGGTGCCTGTTTTGAAGGTGGTGTTGATGGTGCGTTGCAGTTCGGGTGCGATGACAGCCGCAGCTCTGTGGTAGATGTGAGGGGGGCAGGGGCCGGTGGGGGCCCCCAAGTGGATGCCTTTCATGGTCGAGGCAGTGTCTTCGGTCGTGATCGGTGTCCAGTTGGAGATGGTGGGCTGGCTGGTGTCTTTGGGGGGTGGGGGGCTGGTTGTGTCGTCTGCTGAATGGTCGACGAAGTTGTCGTAGAGGGTTTTGATCTTGAGGTGGAAGTAGGTCCCAAGCTTGTCGCAGAGGTCTTGGGACGGGGTGATGTCTGTGGCTTTGCTGCGTGGGTTGGTGAATTCCTGAATGACGCTGAAGAGTTCCTTGGAGTTGGTGGAGTTGGCGAGGATTTTGTTGTGGATGAAGTTCCTCTTGGTGGTTCTGATTTGGTTGTGTTAGTCCGTCATGGCGTCATTGTAGGTGGAGTAGTTTCCGGTTGTCTTGGTGTTTCTCCAGTTCTTCTCCAGGCGTCTGCAGGTGCGCCTGGCTTCTTGGAGATCGGTGGTGAACCAGGCGGCTTTCCTGGGGCGTTGTTTGTCGGGGTTGCGTAGCGGGGCGAGCTCGTCTACGCAGTTGGAGATCCAAGTGTGGAGTCCCCTGGCTGCGATGTTTGCGTCGGATGTCCAGGTGTGGTTGTCTCGGGTGAGGGTGGAGTTAAGTTGCTCGTGGGTAACCTTGCTCCAGTTCCTTCGGGGTGGGAGTGGGGCTGGTTTGGGTGCCTTGGGTTTGTCGACGGCGAAGTGTACGCAGTGGTGGTCGGTCCATGGCGGTTGCATTGTGTGGCTGAAGTGAACGCTGTTTCCTGCAGCAAAGATGGGGTCGAGGGTGTGTCCTGCTCTGTGGGTCGGTGTGGTGACAAGTTGTTTAAGTCCGATGTTGGCGAGGTTGTCGCGGAGGAGGGTGGAGTTGGGGTCGCTGGGGTTGTCGAGGTGGAAGTTCAGGTCTCCAATGAGTATGTAGTTCGTTGATGCGATGGCGTGGGGTGCGATGAAGTCGGTGATGGTGGTGGCGAACGGTGTCCGGGGGCCGGGGGGTCTGTAGACGAGGGTTCCTCAAAGTGTGGTGTTGGGGCTGGTCTGGATCTCGAAGTGCAGGTGTTCGGCGGAGGGGAAGGTTTCGCTGGAGGTGGTGAGGCGGAGGGTGTTCTTGTGGGCGATGGAGGCCCCCTCCCGGGTGATTGGGGCGGTCCTTCATCTAGATCTTGTATCCGTCCAGGATGGCGGTGTTGATGACGGGGGCGGAGGAGGCGTTGGTCCAGGTCTCCGTGAGGAAGGCGATGTCAGGCGAGAGAGAGTCGAGTAGGTTCCAGATTTCCATGGCGTGTTTGTGTACGGAGCGCACGTTGGGGAGGATGCATCTTAGGGTGTCGCTGGTGTTGGCTTCGGCGGTGTTGGAGGCCGGGGCGGTGGTAAGGGTCTGGCGGCAGTGGAGGCAGGAGAACTGGCCGTGGGTCGTGTTCGGCAAGGCTTGTTGGCAGTCACTGCGTCTTCAGGGGTTGAGTGCGAGGAGGGCGGCGGAGTCGTAGTGATGGAAGGTCGTAGATCCAGGGTTCCTGGCGGTGGTCGCGGTCGGGTCGTGGACAGGCGCAAACGATCGCGGACGATCAACAAAATGCATACGATAAAGTACCTACTAAAGTGCCTAGATTCGCCAAGAAGTCTCCTCTCGAGGCATGTTGGAAATGCTGTTAGATGTGGCAGCCTGCCATACCTCAACCACCTACTGAGTCTAACCAACACCAGCCCAGGAAGCGGCAATCACACGGACTACAGCCAAAGGACTACTCCTGATACTGCACTTGGCCTTACGACCAGGTTTTTTCCCTTTTTCCAGAGTTTTTGCTGTAATTCATTTCATTTTTTTGTATTCAAGACAGGCTGTTACTAAATCTAACCAACAGCAGTCCAGGACACCCAGCAATTACCCAGACTACAGCCAGACACAAACCCCGTTATGGTGTTTCTTTTAACCTCCCAGTTCTTATTTCATTCCCTCTTTTCTATTTTCATCTCACACCTTCCCACATTTCTATACTTCTGTATGTTTACATAAAATTCGAATAAAATTTAAGTGATTGGTTATCTACTCCTCTTATGAACACCTTCCCCAATTGCCTCAACAGCAATTAATTTACTTAACCTATTTATACTATCTAGAAGCAAAAATGTGGTAATAATTATTTCATATTTACTTTTATTCTTTTCAGCCATTTATATGGATATTTGTCTAGCTGAGTGTGGTTAATAATTAACCTATACCAGTTTAGTGGACTAAAGGGCCACATGTTGAAACCCCAGACCAACAGCACAGCCTTGCATTCTTAAAAACTACTATAAAAGGAGTGCTTCTGAGTGGGTAATAGTCAGGGTCACTGGATTTATGCGGCAAGGGAGGATCAAATTATGGGACAGGGCTGACTAAATTATGTAGCAAGAAAAGGGAAATTATGTAACATAATATGGCACATTTTGTGATAGTATTGCCTCATCATTTTGTAATTTTTACATGTTACCACTGTCTAGGCGTTAGTACAAATTTGACACCCGAATACAGCAGTATGGGCCATATGTATCAAGCCTTTTTCCCGTTTGCAAACGGGCAGATTCTCAGAATTTTGCGATTCTCTATTTTGCGAATGCAATTAAGGAATTGCAAATTGCAATTCCTTAAATGCAATTCTGGAAGCACCAGAAATTTGCTATTTGGCCTTAAGGAATTGCAAATTACCACCAACTTCAAATTGGTGGTAATTTGCAATTTTCTTTAAAAAAGCACTTTTTTGATTTTTTAAAAGTGCCATATGTCGCACATACATGCCCTTAGGGCATGTATGTGCGCAAAATGTGCACACATGGATATTTCAGGGGTGCAACAGGGTGTCCTTTTGGCACCCTTGCAACCTTGAAATTGCATTCTCAATTTGCGATTCTCTAAATGGTAATCGAAAATTGAGAATGTCTTCCCATTCATTCCTATGGGCCTCCTAGCCCATAGGAATGAATTGGAAGGTATTCCTTATTTGCGAATCTCAATTTGCGATTCGCAAATAAGGAATATGTAGGATTCGCAAAATTTTTAGCAAATCCTACATACATTGCATTTTGCGATTCTCTATTTGCGATTCGCTAAAAATCGCAATTTGAGAATCGCAAAACTCTTTTTTGATACATATGGCCCTATGTAACAAAAAGATGACCAATCAGCCTTCGTGAAGGACCTTCCCCTGCACGGCAACATGTGTCACAACGTATTTAGTATCTTTTGATCTATTTGAGTTAGAACCAATTATCTTTTGCTAAAATCGGCAGATTATGCACCAGATTGTGGATTATGTGACAAATGCAGCAAATTCATAATTACATGGAAAACTCTGCAGCTGCAAAATCGCATAATTCTAGTCACCATGGTAATAGTAAACGAAGCATTTGCACAGTATTGAAGTCACCAGAGTAAGACAGAAGGCATTATATGAAAACTTATAATTTTTGTAACATGTCCGGGCCTTATATATTTTTTTCCTTGTGGTGCCTTTAACCTCGGCTAGCATGCAGCTGTTTGATCATTGTATTCATGCTGACCTAGTAACTTTGTTGAGGTTTTGCCTGCAAAATTTCTTGTATTTAAAAAAAAGTCTTAAAAGGAGCTTGGAACCCGCCCATTGCTTACCTTTACTCACCATTGGCTGGCTCCAACGTGGCTCCCAAGTCACTTTACTTATCATTGGCTGGCTCCCACATGGCTTCCATGTCACTTTACTTACCACTGGCTGGCTCCCACTCACTCTCATTTCCTTGCTGGTCAGCGCCTCCTCCTCGCCTCTGTCACCATGCCGTGGAGCCAGGACCAAGTACTGCTTCTGGTGCCCAGTGTCCTTCCACTGGCTACATGTTTCTGGAGGTACTTATTTTTAATTTAGAGACAGCAGATAGCAAATTGTGAGGACTCAGGCTGAACTCTGGCTTGCCCTTCAGCAGTTTCTGTGCGCAATCACCTACAGACAACCACCCAACCTTCATTTCATCATACACACGTCACTGGACTTTCCTGCTTTTGCTGTGCTTTAATAGTATCTGAGTGGACTGTTCTCTGCCGCTATCAAATGTGCCTTGTGCGTGCAAGGGTGTGGGGCAATTTCTGTGGTTTCCCTATGGTCTCCTCATCGCCTATATAAAAACATTTACTATCAACGTATCTACAGTGCATAAACACAGACTTATGAAAAATGTCTATATGCACCAGAACCCCCTTGCAAGCACTTGTCAAGGGCCGGAGTTGGACTAGTAAATTACCCAGTGCTACAATGTTTGGGACATTGGCTGGATTTTTTAACTTAAAACTGGCCAATAATTGAGTATAGACATATCTATGTATGACTATAGAAGTGTTTTAATCTGTTAGTCTTTGTTTTTTACAAACTGTGGC
>CAWUFW010025329.1:0-46460 GCA_963921515.1 Calotriton arnoldi
ACAAATGAACGTAATTAAAAAAGTTAAACACACATACATAATAATTAATATATATATTTACCTAAAAAAATTAATAAACTATTATTTGTAATTTATTTTATAATTTTAAAATTATATAAAAATTTACAAAATGTATATATATATATATATATTCACTAGAAAAAAACATAGGTTTCAGGGACGTTATAGTTAGCAATTAGCATTTAAAAAACCTTTGAAATTCACTGACAAAACCATAGGTTTCGGGGATGTAATAGTTAGAAATTAGCATTTAAAAAACCATAGAAATTCACAGAAAAAAACACAGGTTTCAGGGACGTTATAGTTAGTTGGACATTTCACTCATACAAAACCAGAGAAATGTGTCCGTTATAGTTAGTTTAGCTAACTATAACTCGCGCCCCCGCAATGCACTGCTGATGACATCACATATTACATAATTCATGGCATGGTCAGTGACATCACTGATGACATCACTGATGACATTCCAAATGACATCACTGATGACATCATCCAGTGACTGTATGTTTCTGTAAAGTTTAAATATGTTATATATATATATATATATATTACCATATTTAAATTTATATATATATATATACCAAGGTGTATTGAAGAATGAGTGGGTGTATAAGGGTCTGAATGGATGATTTAGTAGGTGCGTGACTGACTGTATAACTGAGTGATTAAATGTGTATTACTGAATGCATGGGTTAGTGACTAAACTGTGTGAATGTCTGTATCAGTTTGTCAGTTGGTGTGTAAGCGGCTGCATGAGTTGGTGAGTGGCTACATCAGTGTCTATATGGGTTATTGATTGGTTGTCTGAGTATCTGTAAGGGTGCCTGAGTGTCTGTGTGGGTGGGTGAGGGGTATGTGACTGTGCATAGATGTGTGAATGGGTGAGTCACTGGGTGTATGGGTTCAAGAGTGCATCTGTGAAGGGCTGTATGGGTGGGTGAGTGTGTGTATGGGTGTGTTGGTGAGTGAATGGATGCCTCAGTGGTACATGTGTGAGTAACTACATATGTGAAAGGCAGTATATGTGAGTGTTGTAATATATAAATGACTATATATGAGAGTGAGCGATTGTGAGAGTGGCTGTATGGATGAGTGTGTGCTTGTATCAGTGATTGTATAAGAGAGTAAGTATGTGTTAGTATCTGTATGAATAAGTGAGGTGGTGTGTGCATAACTGTATAGGTGAGTAAATGGAAGTGTGATTGATTCTTTGCATGACTGACTAGGTGTGTGAGTAACTCTATGGATGAGTGGGGGTGTGTGAGTGTCTGTATAGGTGGATGAGTGCATATGATAGTGCTGTATTGATGAGTGACTGCATGTATGAGTGACTGTATGGGTGAATGAGTGGATATGTGTATAGACCTAGGAATCATTGAGTGGGTATGTAGTGACTGGTATTGGTGTGTCTATGCTTTTGAAAATGGTAGTCTGTATTTTAGAGTGGGTGTATCAAAGGTTATATTAGGCTGTGAGGAGGTTCATCAGATTATCATGTGGACGATGTCATCGGTGATGCCATCAGTGATGTCATTTGAGATGCCATCAGTGATGTCATCAGTGATGTCACTGACCATGTCATGAATGATGTAATATGTGATGTCATCAGCAGTGCATTGCGGGGGCGCGAGTTATAGTTAGCTCAACTAACTATAACGGACAAATTTCTCTGGTTTTGTGCGAGTGAAATGTCCAACTAACTATAACTTCCCTGAAACCTGTGGTTTTTTCAGTGAATTTGTAAGGTTTTTTAAATGCTAATTTCTAACTAAAACGTCCCTGAAACCTATGGATTTTTCAGTGAATTTCAAAGGTTTTTTTCAATGCTAATTTCTAACTATAACGTCCCTGAAACCTATGGTTTTTTCTGTGAATTTCAAAGGTTTTTTAAATGCTAATTCCTAACTATAACATCCCTGAAACCTATGTTTTTTCAGTGAATTTCAAAGGTTTTTTTAAATGCTAATTTCTAACTATGCCTACATAGGTAGGACATGTGCAGAAAGAGGAAGAAAGGCACAGAAAGAAGCAAGAGAAATGCAGAAAGAGGCAACAGAAGTCCAGAAAGATGAAGAAAGGTGCAGAAAGAAGCAAGAGATATGCAGAAAGAACCAACAGAGGGGCAGAAAAAGGCCTTATTGCAAAGTCATCCTGTGCCCCCAACTTTTTGCTGACTGGTACTGGTGGTAACTGACTCTGACTAACTAGGCCCGGAGGCAGTGCTTTGCTGAAAGACAGTTAGAATATAGTGAAAACACCTACATACACTAGGGTACACAATGGGTTGGGGTACCCCTGTGGATGGCATGACCTCCCCTGTAAGGCCCTAGTACATATTAGGGCAGGGGGATTAAAACTACCTCTAAGTCAGAGGTGCAGAAAGAGGCAAGAGAAGTGCAGAAAGAAGCAACAGAGGTGCCGAAAGAGGCAAGAGAGGTGTAGAAAGAAGCAAGTGAAGTGCAGGAAGACGCAACAGAGGTGCAGAAAGACGCAACAGAGGTACAGAAACAAGCAAGAGAAGTGCAGAAAGAGGCAAGACAATTGCTGAAAGAAGCAACCGGGGTGTAGAAAGAAGCAAGAGAAGTGCAGAAATAGGCAAGAAGGGTACAGAAAGAAGCAAGAGCAGTACAGAATGAGCCAACAAAGGTACAAAAAGAGGCAAGAGGGGTGCAGAAAGAGGCAGAAGGGGTGCAGAAAGAAGGAAGAGAAGTGCAGAAAGAAGCAACAGAGGTACATAAAGAGGCAAGTGAGGTGCAGAAACAGGGGGGAGGGGTGCACAAAGAGGCAAGAGGGGTGCAGAAAGCACCAACAGAGGTGCAAAAAGAGGTGAGAGGGGTGCAGAAAGAGGTAGGAGAGGTGCACAAAGAGGCAAGAGAGGTACAGAAAGAGGCAAGAGGGGTGCAGAAAGTAGGAAGAGAAGTGCAGAAAGAGGCAAGAGAATTGCTGAAAGAAGCAACAGAGGTGTAGAAAGAAGCAATACAAGTACAGAAAAAGGTAGGAGAGGTACAAAAAGAGGCAAGAGAGGTACAGAAAGAGGCAGGAAGGGTGCTGAAAGAAGAAAGATAAGTGCAGGAAGAAGCAACAGAGGTGTTGAAAGAGGCACGAAGGGTGCAGAAAGAGCAAGAGAAGTGCAGTAAAAAGCAACAGAGGTACAGAAAGAGGCAAGAGAGGTGCAGAAACCAGCAGGAAAGGTGCAGAAAGAGGGAACAGGGGTGCAGAAAGAGGCAAGAGAGGTACAGAAAGAGGGGAGAGGGGTGCAGAAAGAGACAAGAGGGGTGCAGAAAGAAGCAAGTGAGCTACAGAAAGAGGCAACAGAGGTGCAGAAACACACTAGAGAGGTACCATAACAAGCAAGAGAAGTGCAGAAAGAGGCAAGACAATTGCTGAAAGAAGCAACCGGGGTGTAGAAAGAAGCAAGAGAAGTGCAGAAATAGGCAAGAAGGGTACAGAAAGAAGCAAGAGCAGTACAGAAAGAACCAACAGAGGTACAAAAAGAGGCAAGAGGGGTGCAGAAAATGGTAGGAGAGGTGCACAAAGAGGCAAGAGAGGTACAGAAAGAGGTAGGATGGGTGCAGAAAGAAGGAAGAGAAGTACTGAAAGAGGCAAGAGAATTGCTGAAAGAAGCAACAGAGGTGCAGAAAGAAGCAAGAGCAGTGCAGAAAGAACCAACAGAGGTGAAAAAAGAGGCAAGAGGGGTGCAGAAAAAGGTAGGAGAGGTGCACAAAGAGGCAAGAAAGGTACAGAAAGAGGCAGGAGGGGTGCGGAAAGAAGGAAGAGAAGTGCAGAAAGAAGCATCAGAAGTGCTGAAAGAGGCACGAAGGGTGCAGAAAGAGCAAGAGAAGTGCAGTAAAAAGCAACAGAGGTACAGAAAGATTCAAGAGAGGTGCAGAAAGAAGCAAGAGAAGTGCAGAAAGAAGCAAGAGAGATGCAGAAATCGAGAAGACGAGTGCAGAAAGAGACAACAGGGGAGCAGAAAGAGGCAAAAGGGGTGCAGAAAGAGGCAAAAGGGGTACAGAAAGAAGCAGGAGAGGTGCATAAAGAGGCAATAGAAGTACAGAAAGAAGCAACAGATGTGCAGAAAGAGTCAACAGGAGTGCAGAAAGAGTCAAAAGGGGTACAGAAAAAGGCAAGAGGGGTGCAGAAAGAGGCAAGAGAAGTGCAGAAAGAAGCAGCAGAGGTGCCGAAAGAGGCAAGTGAGGTGCAGAAACAAGCAAGAAAGGTACAGAAAGAGGGAACAGGGGTGCAGAAAGAGGCAAGAGGGATACAGAAATTTGCAAGAGAGGTGCAGAAAGAAGCAAGAGCAGTGCAGAAAGAAGCAAGAGAATTGTAGAAAGAAGCAAGAGAGGTAGAGAAATAGGGAAGAGGGGTGCAGAAAGAGGCATGAGGGATGCAGACATTTGCAAAAGAGGTGCAGAAAGAAGCAAGAGCAGTGCACAAAGAACCAACAGAGGTGCAAAAAAGCAAGAGGGGTGTAGAAATAGGTAGGAGAGGTGCACAAAGAGGCAAGAGGGGTACAGAAAGAAGCAGGAAGGGTACAGAAAGAAGGAAGAGAAGTGCAGAAAGAAGCAACAGAGGTGCGGAAAGTGGCACAAAGTGTGCAGAAAGAGGCAAGAGAAGTGTAGAAAGAAGCAACAGAGGTACACAAAGAAGCAAGAGAGGTACAGAAACTGGCAGGAAAGGTGCAGAAAGAGGGAACAGAGGTGCAGAAAGAGGCAACAGAGGTGCAGAAAGAGGGAAGAGGGGTGCAGAAAGAAGCAAGTGAGGTGCAGAAAGAGGCAACTGAGGTGCAGAAAGACACAAGAGAGGTGCAGAAACAAGTAAGAGAAGTGCAGAAAGAGGCAAGAGAATTGCTGAAAGAAGCAACAGAGGTGTAGATAGAAGCAAGAGAAGTGCAGAAAGAGGCAAGTGAGGTGCAGAAAGAGGCAAGAGAGGTGCAGAAAATGGCAAGAGAACTGCAGAAAGAGGCAAGAGGGATGCAAAAAAGGGACATAGGGTGCATAAAGAAGCAAGAGAGGTACAGAAAGAAGCAAGAGAAGAACAGAAAGCAGCAAGAGAGGTACAGAAAGAGGGAAGACAATTGCAGAAAGAGACAACAGGGGTTCAGAAAGAAGCAAGAGAGGTGCAGAAAGAGGCAAAACAAGTGCAGAAAGAAGCAACAGAGGTACAGAAAGAGGGAAGAGAGGTGCAGAAAGAGGAAGGAGGGTTGCAAAAAGAGGCAAGATGGGTGCAGAAAGAAGAAAGAGAGGTACAGAAAGAAGCAAGAGAAGTGCAGAAAGAAGCAACAGGGGTGCAGAAAGAGGTTAGAGGGATGCAGAAAGAGGCAAGACAAGTGCAGAAAGAAGCAACGGAGATGCAGAAGGAGGCAAAGTAACTGCAGAAAGAGGCAAGAGAGGTGCAGAAAGACAATAAGAAGGGTGCTGAGAGAGGCAAGAGGGATGCATAAATTTGCAACAGAGGTGCAGCAAGAAGCAAGAGCAGTGCAGAATGAACCAACAGAGGTGCAGAAAGAGGCAAGAGTGGTACTGAAAGAGGCAAGAGAAGTGCAGAAAGAAACAAAATAAGTACAGAAAGAGGCAAGAGAAATGTAGAAAAAGGAAAGAGAGGTGCAGAAAGAAGAAGGAGATATCCACAAAGAGGCAAGAGGGGTACAGAAAGAGGCAGGAGGGATAGAGAAAGAAGCAACAGAGGTGCTGAAAGAGGCAAGAGAGGTGCAGAAACAGGCAGGAAAGGTACAGAAAGAGGGAACAGGGGTGTAAAAATAGGCAAGAGGGTTTCAGAAATTTGCAAAAGAGGTGCATAAAGAAGCAAGGGCAGGGCAGAAAGAACCAACAGGGGTGTAGAAAGAGGCAGGAAGAGTACAGAAATAGGCAAGAGAAGTGCAGAAAGAAGCAAAAGAGGTGCAGAAAGAGGAAGTAGAGATGCACAAAGAGGCAAGAGGGGTACAGAAAGAGGCAAGATGGGTGTAGAAAGAAGCAAGAGAATTGAAGAAAGAAGCAACAGAGGTGCTGAAAGAGGGAAGAGGGATGCAGAAAGAGGCAAGAGAAGTGCAGAAAGAAGCAACAGAGGTGCAGAAAGAGGCAAGAGAGGTGCAGAAACAGGCAGGAAAGGTGCAGAAAGAGGGAACAGGGGTACAGAAAGAGTCAAGAGTGATACAGAAATTTGCAAAAGAGGTGCAGATAGAAGCAATAGCAGTGCAGAAAGAACCAACAGAGGTGCAGAAAGAGGCAAGAGGGGTGCAGAAAGAGGTAGGAGAGGTGCACAAAGAGGCAAGAAGGGTACAGAAAGAGGCAAGAAAGAAGGAAGAGAAGTGAAGAAAGAAGCAACAGTGGTGCTGAAAGATACAAGAAGGGTGCAGAAAAAGACACATTACTGCTGCCCACCTGATCTCCATTGTGCCCAGCCAGTGAAGAAGGGAAAGTTACCTGAAATGCGTTTGGCGATATGGGCGTATTGATTGCCTAAACTGCTGTGCTTGCCTCTCTGAAGTCTGCCAATAAAGAAGGAAAGAAATCACGCTGCGTGTGGCATTTTCTCTTGGGAGTGCTTTTCGATTGGAATATGTAGCGGCCGACTCCAGTCGCGAAAATGCCCCACCGCCGACAGAGCGGATCCACGGCACCGAAGACAGCTGAGGTGCCAAAGGAGCAATGTGTCCGGCTGGCGGACCTTCACTAACAGAGTGACTGCATGGCATGTTCTAGGCAAACCCAGCAGGGTAAGAGACAATTGTTAGGAGAAAATCGGAAGGCCCCCACTAAGGGTTTATTTGCTGGACTTCAAAGACCAGAATGCATGGAAGAACACGCCCACTGAGGCAAGATTTAAATTCACGCTGTGAGAGCGACGTTACTGCTGTCCACATGATCTCCATTGTGCCCAGCCAGTGAACAAGGTAAAGTTACCTGAAACGCGTTTGGCAATATGGGCGTATTGATTGCCTAAACTGCTGTGCTTGTCTCTCTGGAGTCTGCCAAAAAAGAAGGAAAGAAATCACGCTGCGTGTGGCATTTTCTCTTGGGAGTGCTTTTCGATTGGAATATATATATATCAAAACCAGTCATTATACACAAACCTCAATTACGAAGCAGGCACGGACCCATCGGGGTGAGAATACATTATTGCTTTATTGTTGTTCTTTCGTGCAAATGCATGTCCATGTCCCTGACGCGTTTTGGCCGAGCAAAAGCGGCCTTGATCACATAAACGCGCTGCGTTAATTTCCTTCTATATATGTCACATGATCACCTCGTAAACACTCCCAATGACAAACAAATACAGAAAACAGACCCAGTTGTTGTTAGTACTGAACTTTTGCAATTGGAAAACAGAATGATGATTTATATTTTACAAAACATCATCATCTTTTCAAATATATCAATATAGTATGGCTCTTTACTTTCTCTCCATGTATTACATTCCAAAGCCTGGCAGTATATCAATTCAATATCCAACCATTTGTACCCCTAAGTACAGTGAATACAAATATATAAATATATAAATATCATTATAGGCTGTTAGGTATCATATTCTAGCTTAAAAATATATACATGCGATTTAAGTACTCTGCAAAACAGCATTGATTGATGATGGCTTGGGTATATGTTTCCTATTTTAACCACCATAAAGTTGCAAAAGGGTGTCACGATTCACTCCCTGTGCTCTCGTGCCCACCACCAGGGGGCCGAATTGTGGGGCTTTCCAGTGTTCTAATATGCTTCCAGAAACTCCCCTGTATGCATTTCCTGACTTCCAGGCATTTGGACACCATTTAGGAATTGACATCCATTCCCAATCCATGCCGGGTTTTGTGGAAGCCAGTCTGCTCATGCTGGAAACTCAATTACCTATAATGCCCTGCTCACTGCTTTATCTCCACCCCTGCAGGCCAAGGATGGGTGGAGGAATTCAGATCACCTGTGGCTGGCTGTTGAGCCTGCTCACACCTGATGCATGTAATTACTGTGAGCTCTTTTAAGCCCCAGCTCCCTTCAGGGTTGGTCATTGTAGCTGCTTTCCGGTGAGACCGATCCTTGATTCCTGAGCTTTTGATATTCCTTGATTCCTGAGCTATAGTTAATCCTTGTTCCTTGATTCCTGAGCTATGGCTATTCCTTGTGCCTCAATTAGCACTGCCTGCAGTGCTACGTTGTTTCCTGAGTTCCTGAGCTATAGCTATTCCTTGTACCTGAATTAGCACTGCCTGCAGTGCTACCTTGTTTCCTGAGTTCCTGAGCTATAGCTATTCCTTGTACCTGAATTGGCACTGCCTGCAGTGCTACCTTGTTTCCTGAGTTCCTGAGCTATAGTTATTCTTTGTTCCTGTTCCTGGGCTTCAGCTATTTCTTGTTCCTGATTTGCACTGCTTACAGTGCTCTCTTGACTCCTTGTTTCCTGAGCTGTAGCTATTTCCTGTTTCCTTGAACTAGCACTGCCTGCAGTTCTACCTTGACTCCTACAGCTTTAGTAATTCCCTGTTCCTGAACTAGCACTGCCTGCAGTGCTACCTTGACCCATGAAGCTTTATTAATTCCCTTTTCACTAGCACTGCCTGCAGTGCTACCTTGACTCCTGAGCCTTAGCATTCCTTGTTCCTGACCTGCAGCAGTTTCCCTTCTCCTAAACTACCACTGCCTGCAGTGCTACCTTGACTCCTGAGCCTTGGCATTCCTTGTTCCTGACCTGCAGCAGTTTCCCTTTTCCTGTACTAGCACTACCTGCAGCGCTACTTTGACTCCTGAGCTTTTGCTCAATTCTTGTTCCTGCCCCAGCACTGCCTTCTATGCTATTTTGTTTTCTTTCTTCCTGAACCTGCACTATTCTAGTATACCCTTGTAGACTCCCCTTCTGTATATCCTTTTCCAGTCCCTGCCTTTCTTCCCATTTCCTTGGTTCCAGTTCTAGTTTGCTGTCTTTCTATTTCTGCTGTCTTGCTTCTGTTACCTTGTATGTTTGTTACCTGCTTTCTGCCAAGGGTGCCCTGTGATTTCCTTCCTTTCCTGTTAAGCACTCCTCCTTGCTAGCTCCTTGTCTATTGTGCTTGTGTTTAGTTCTACCCCTTTGCTGTTACTGCCTTGCGTGTTCCTGTTTGATCTCCAGGATCCGTGAGCACAGCTGACTACCTAGGTGGTGTTTCTTGTTCACTGTGAGTATTGTCTTTGAGTTACTGTTATAACATCACCATAGGTATAAGCTCCACAGACCCTGCCTTTGAATACATATCCTATATGTGGGTATTTTCAGTCAGTATCTGTAACAACAATTGTGGGTGAGGAACTTACTGAGCTTCATTCTTACCGTGTGGAGCTCCTGAGTGCTTTACCTCACATTCCCTTTATTGTTAATGTTGTATTATAGATATATGTCTTGCACGTCCGTCCTGGGTGTAGGTAGCCTGAATACTAAGTTGCCTTGTGAGTGCCCTTCCTTTCTGAGTCTTAGCCATCTTGTTCACTTGTACAGGCTTCCCCTTTGGATCCCTTTTCCTCCTCTGACCTCCTGTGTGATCCTGGGCAGCGCTGTACTCATCTGTGTACGTTTTCTACCCCGTTCCCAGTCCTTGCCCAAGTCACTGACTGTGTTCCTGACATAGTCCCGGACAGTCCCTGACAGAATGACCAACCCACATTTCCAGGGTCATTTGTGAGGTTTTTCAGTTAGCTACCATTTGTTTGTTACAGTTGTGTGTGAAAATATTGAGGGTGTCGTAATGAGAGGTTTAAGAAAGAAACACACCAGTGCATCATTTAAGTTTATGCAGGGCAGTTCACCAGTGCCCAACAATGAGAGGCATTTAGTGTCCACTTTACGTTTTGAGGATGTTAACCCTAGTCCTGAAACTATGAATCCTCTTATGAGAAATGGACATTTACGTTCTGAATATTTTACTCATTGGCTCTCAAACACCTCTTTGCCAGATCCTGACTTGCTCTTCTGTTCTGATCCAGATTCAATGTCTGTGTCAGCATTGCGAAAGGAGAATGATACCATACTCGGTTTGCTGAACAATAATTCTGGTTCTAGCATGTCTGCTGTAAGTGGTTGTAGAATACAATATTCAACCACACAACCAAAGAAAGAGCAGATTCATTTCATAACCTCTGCTCTCCATTCACATAATGTTACCCAGTCTTGTAGTCCAGTAAATATCACAGTCCCGGATACTAAAGGGACCTTGTTAAATACTACATTCAAAGTAAACAAAAATCAGTATAACAAAAAGAGAAAAGACCTACTAGAACACAGACGGCTAATAGCCAGTTTGAACAAAATACAAGTTGTAGCTCTCTTGCTTGTTGTGAAGTTGCCAGGTCTACCACTGTCCGTGTAGAGAAAGATCTCCAGTCTTCACAGGATATAACTACATCTAAGATTCTTGAATTACAGCGAGAGAATAAAATGTTTCAGACTCTGTTAAAACATTATAACCCAGAGTTCAAGTGGGAATCTAAAACCCCTTTACAAGACAACTTTTCTACCTCTATGTTAGCCTCCTTAGAATTGGAGAATGAAGCCTTGCGCTCTCTTTTGCGTTCCCCTTAGAGCTGGTCCAGCAATTGTGTGTAATACCGTGGCTGATCACTCAGATTCCACTCAGAAAAGCCATATTACCTTGTCTCACAGTGCAGTTAATCAAAGTATGTGTGTGAAGTCTGAATTTTCTAACCCATCTGGTGTTTTGTCTTCTAGTGCTAAACTACATCTAGGCTTTACACCTGAGATGTGCCCCTCCACTTTTCATGAACCCCAAATGCCAGGCAAGACCCAACACATCTCTTTGCTTTCTTTTCCCGGTAAAGAGGTCAGTTCTATCTCAGAGATAACCCATAGACAGGCCATTGACATACAGATAAAATCTGAACCAGTGCCCCACATAATCCCTTATGTGACAATATCTTGTGACTCAGTCCACGCTCTTGATCTAGCTGCTGCGACTGAGGACAACCTCCTTGCTGAGAAGAAGCAAAATTCTGACCCCTGGTTTGTTGTCTTGCCTTCAAGCACACCACATATTGAAAAGTCAGGAAATTATAGTACTCTATGCTCTGTTGCATCTGTACCACCTTGTAATGCAGAAGGAAAGGACAAGATCTCCCATGGCCAAGGAATCTTTGGCATATTTCCTCTGACTGTGAGGTGTGAACTGGCAAATTGTGAAAGAAGCCTGAGCATCAGGAACTCTAAGATAAGCACTATTCTTAGCCATCTGGAAGAAAGTACTCCCGTATGTTTTAATCTGACAAGGACCTGTGAAGATGTCACTACTGACAACAGCAAATCTACTGTTCACAAGCTACTACCATTCCCAGACCTTAAAGTCTATGAACCATATGTCACTCTGCCTTCAGCTTGTCTTCTTGCAGAGTCTCCAGAGACCTCAGCCGGCCCACGGCCTTCAGAGCCCGAGTCCTCAGCTGGCCCGCTGCCTTCAGAGCCCGAGTCCTCAGCCGGCCCGCTGCCTTCAGAGCCCGAGTCCTCAGCCGGCCTACCTACAGAACTTCAGCCTGCAGTCTGCCTGCCTACTGAGTCCAAACCTCTGGCCTGCCTGCCTACTGATCCTCCAACCAATTTGCTTATAGAGCCCGCGCCTCCTAAAAGCCTGTTTATGGAGCCAGAGCTTCCAAAGAGCCTGTCTACAGAACCAGAGCTTCCAGGCTCCCTGCCTTCAGCACCAGAGCTTCCAGGCTCCCTGCCTTCAGCACCAGAGCTTCCAGGCTCCCTGCCTTCAGCACCAGAGCTTCCAGTCTCCCTGTCTTCGGCACCAGAGCTTCCAGGCTCTCTGCCTTCTGGCCTTGAGCCTCTATCTTGCTAACTTTTTGACCCTGTACTTCCAGTTTGCCAGCCTTCAGAGGTCTCAATACATATAGATACAGAAACTGAATCTCCAGCATCAGAGACAAAACTCTCAACATGTAAACCTCCAGGGCCTGGGTCTCCTGCATACCTGCTTCCAAAGACTCCTGCACGTGAGTATTTTGATGTTTTCCTCCAGGGCCAGAACTTCAGGTGTGCTTCCTGTCACCTCCTTCGTTTTCAGCCAGTTTGCCTTTGACCTCTGTTCCTCCTGCCAATCTGTTATCTGCTTTTGACCCTACAGTCAATCTGCCTTTGTGTTCAGAGTGCTACGCTAGCCTGCCATCATCAGGACTTCAAACACCTTTACTTCAGTCTTCTAAGCCCCTGTCACTGGATTTGGACTCTTCAAGTTCTGCCTTCAATACTGCTGTTAATTTACAGCCTATTATCCAACCCTCCAGAATATCAGAGTTTTCCTGCAGTACTCTGGTATCTTGCACTACATCTCTGATGGAAATGGACTTATTTCAGAGCAGCAAAGGCTTTGAATCCAGTCCCAGATTCCGAGAGCCGGTCGTTGGAGGGGGTGTACTGTCACGATTCACTCCCTGTGCTCTCGTGCCCACCACCAGTGGGCCGAATTGTGGGGCTTTCCAGTGTTCTAATATGCTTCCAGACACTCCCCTGTATGCATATCCTGACTTCCAGGCATTTGGACACCATTTAGGAATTGACATCCATTCCCAATCCATGCCGGATTTTGTGGAAGCCAGTCTGCTCATGCTGGAAACTCCAATTCCTATAATCCCCTGCTCACTGCTTTGTCTCCACCCCTGCAGGCCAAGGATGGGTGGAGGAATTCAGCTCACCTGTGGCTGGCTGCTTCTAGCCGGCTCACACCTGAGGCATGTAATTACTGTGAGCTCTTTTAAGCCCTGGCTCCCTTAAGCCCGGGGTTGGTCATTGTAGCTATTTTCCGGTGAGACTGATCCTTGTTTCCTGAGCTTTTGATATTCCTTGATTCCTGAGCTATAGTTAATCCTTGTTTCCTGAGTTCCTGAGCTATAGCTATTCCTTGTACCTGAATTAGCACTGCCTGCAGTGCTACCTTGCTTCCTGAGTTCCTGAGCTATAGCTATTCCTTGTACCTGAATTAGCACTGCCTGCAGTGCTACCTTGTTTCCTGAGTTCCTGAGCTATAGTTATTCTTTGTTCCTGTTCCTGGGCTTCAGCTATTTCTTGTTCCTGATTTGCACTGCTTACAGTGCTCTCTTGACTCCTTGTTTCCTGAGCTGTAGCTATTTCCTGTTTCCTTGAACTAACACTGCCTGCAGTTCTACCTTGACTCCTAAAGCTTTAGTAATTCCCTGATCCTGATCTAGCACTGCCTGCAGTGCTACCTTGACTCCTGAATCTTTAGTAATTCCCTTCTCCTGAACTAGCACTGCCTGCAGTGCTACCTTGACTCCTGAGCCTTAGCATTCCTTGTTCCTGACCTGCAGCAGTTTCCCTTCTCCAGTACTAGCACTACCTGCAGTGCTACTTTGACTCCTGAGCTTTTGCTCAATTCTTGTTCCTGCCCCAGCACTACCTTCTATGCTACTTTGTTTTCTTGATTCCTGAACCTGCACTATTCTAGTATAGCCTTGCAGCCTCCCCTTCTGTATATCCTTTTCCAGTACCTGCCTTTCTTCCCATTTCCTTGGTTCCAGTTCTAGTTTGCTGTCTTTCTATTTCTGCTGTCTTGCTTCTGTTACCTTGTATGTTTGTTACCTGCTTTCTGGCAAGTGTGCCCTGTGATTTCCTTCCTTTCCTGTTAAGCACTCCTCCTTGCTAGCTCCTTCTCTATTGTGCGTGTGTTTAGTTCTACCCCTTTGCTGTTACTGCCTTGCGTGTTCTGGTTTGATCGCCAGAATCCGTGGGCACAGCTGACTACCTAGGTGGTATTTCTTGTTCACTGTGAGTATTGTCTTTGAGTTACTGTTATAACATCACCATAGGTATAAGCTCCACAGACCCTGCCTTTGCATACATATCCTATATGTGGGTATTTTCAGTCAGTATCTGTAACAGCAATTGTGGGTGAGGAACTTACTGAGCTTCAGTCTTACCATGTGGAGCTCCTGAGTGCTTTACCCCACATTCCCTTTATTGTTAATGTTGTATTATATATATGTCTTGCACGTCTGTCCTGGGGAGTCAAGCTATCATGGCTGATGAGGGCTGAAATCCCGAAACCGGTCCTAGGATGCTTGTTTCCAGTCCAGGGAGGACCTGGCCTGGCAGTTCGGGCTGGACTGTTCCCATTGGGCGCAGGGTCAAGACTGATTTGCATATGGCTGGGTCCAAACCGGAATGGCATGGTGAGCAAAAAAACGATGTCATACATTCACCCCAGTACAGAGATCTGGGCCTAAATCTATCGTTTTTTTGCTCACTGTTGGAAGTGGAGGTCCCTGTCGCTTACCGCCGCCACCGAATGCTGGAGGCGTGCGCCCTCGACCCCTCGCTTCAAAGTTAGGCTAAGTAAGGACACCGTCTGAGATAGCCCTGCTCACCCCCTTAGTAGCTTGGCACGAGCAGCTAGGCTTATCTCCAAGGCACAAGTGTTCCGTATGTGCAACCACGCTCACAATAACCCCATGATGTCATCACAAATAGACTCCACACGAGTATTGATAAAAAGAGTATAATCTTTATATAAGAAATTATACGATACGACCACACGATACAAAATCAACATATAAGAACGGGTAGTATTCTTTCCCGTGGGTTGGTAGGTTCTAATCCCAACCACTGTGTCTAACCAACTGTTAAGCTCTTCTCTAACCGTTTCCCAATTGGTTAGACCAGTCGTATTGCTAGAAACACACACGTTGCATAAGGAAACAATACTGCAATGTGTAACGATATTCTCCTATACTGTGCAACAGAGAAATAATGCCATACGTAGCGCCACAGTCATGTACTTTGCAATTGAAGGAATAATGCAATGCGTATCACAACCAGCATGCCCTGTACCAGGAAGAAACAAAGCAATGCGTCACGCTACAATACTGTGAGGTGCAATAAAGAAATAATACACTGCGCCACGTTATACTCAGATACTGTGCACTGACGAAATCATACAATGCGCCACGTTACAATCAAATAATATGCATGGGAGAAATAACGCAGTGCGTAGCACACCAAGCATAAAGTTTGTTAGGCACAAATGAGGTCAGGCGTCATACGACAGTTCGATAGTTCGTTAGCAGCAATAATGCAATTGTGTAATACGACAGTTTTACGTGCTCCAGTAACAGTGCCCCCGTTATGGATCAAATGATGACACACAAAGTACTGCTTCCCACTCCGGCCCCAGTACTGCCCCCCACTCCGGCCCCAGTACTGCCCCGTCCTGGGTCAGCACGGGCCGGGATCTGAGTCGAAGCAACGGCTCACGCAGCTGACTGAGCGGGAGGCCAAGAGAGTGTCCCTCCGGGCCCGCACCCCACCCCAGGTGTTGATCCACGTTACCTGGTGGGCGCGATCCCACTCTCCTCACCGACGTCAGCGACTTGGGCCTTGATCCAAAACTCTGTCACGGGTTTTGTCGGACTCGGGCCGGCGGCTCAGCTCTTCTGTGGCTGCCGGTCTTGGCCGCTACTGATGAACTCCGAGGGCCCTGATGACTTGGCCCTCACTCTGGCGGACTTGGTCCACACCGAGACCCGCCCTCAGCACTGTGGAGACTTTACTTCAGTTTGGTGCACAACCTAACCCGGCACTCCTCACCAGCACCTCAGGTTGTACTTCGACACGCACACTGCGCGTCCGAGACTTGCCTCTTCTCTGGTGCTGACGACGATCCGGCGCTCTTCACCAACACTGCGCTTGCACCTCAACACGTACCCTGCGCGTTCGAGCCTCGCCTCTTCTCCCGGTGCACATGATTTCCAGTCGCTCTTCCTCACACCATGGCTGCACCACGACACGCACTCCTGCGCGTCCGAGTCTCACCTCTTCTCCCGGTGCACACGATGTCCAGGTGCTCTTCCTCATGCCCTGGCTGCACCACGACATGCACCCTTGCACGTCAGAGACTCACTTCTTCTTTTGGTGCCTACGAGGCCCAGGCACTCCTCACCAATACCCGGGCTGCACCACGACACGCACCCAGCATGTCCCAGACTCACTTCTTTCGCAGGTGCACACGATGTCCAGGTGCTCCTCACCAACGCCCTGACTGCACCACGACACTCACACTGCGAGTCCGAGTCTCACTGCTTCCTTTGGTGCACACGAGGCCCAGGCGCTCTTCACTAGCTTTTGGGCTGCACCACGACACTCACACTTGCGCGTCTAAGCCTCGCCTCGTCTCCCTGTGCACTCCACGACCAGACGCTCCTCACCAACGCCTTGGCTTGCACCACGACACGCACTCTGCACGTCTTAGACTTAGCTTACTCCTGCGTGCCCATGATCACACGGCACAACTTCTGAGGGTCTCAAGCGGCACAAAGCACGCGCACACCGCGTTGCTTGGGACTTCTCCGGAAACTTTTATGATCCTGTATTTCCAAACAGGGAGCCAGCTCACCTCGGGCCCTTGGGGTTACAAGACACAGCACAAAGCACAGTCTTCTTCAAGCAGGGGGACCCAGCGCCTCCAAACACAGTCCCAACAGCCTCTTCGTTAGTTAGAACAGTAAACTGCAGACCAGTCCCAGACCACGAAGCAAGGATTGGTCTATCCACCACAGTCTCTTCAGTTGTTCCTTCTTTAGCAGAGGTTCCTCTTGACCACAGAATGGGTCCAAGCCTTTTCAGTCTCAATCCATATCTGTTTCATTCCAATGTTCAGGGGTTTCATCTCATATAGTATACCCCTTACTGTCTTTGAAGTTTGTATGTGCTCAGGGGTCCCTGACCCCTCCCTAAATCAGTTCTGGGTGTCTCCCTCCCAGTGTCACCTCTCTCCCTTTGATACTGGGGGTCTGGATCCTTAATCACTCAGCAGGAGATGGGTCAATTGGTTTATAGCACCAGCCCAGGCCTTTTCACCTCCCGGGCTTCTCCTCCCCCTAATCTCCAGATGCAGGGCAGCTTGGTGCCATCTCAACCCCTTCCTGGGACAAGACACACAGAAAGGCTCAGAGCACAAAACTCAGCCACTTCTAAAAGAGTGGTTTATAAACACACAGTGACAAAACCACCTTTACAGAAAGATGCATTATGATACTGTGAGTTCACGCATACCAAACTTCACCTCTCCATTATAAATTGACAGGAAACTAGGCTAACAAATACAACACCTAGCCTCCCCCATTCTGTCCTATGGGCAGAATGGCCTTTCAGCAGTGAAAAACGAAATGGAGAGTTTTTCACAGCCAGAACTTAACACACACCTCAGTTTATGTTCTGCCTTTTACCTACACTGCACCCTGCCCAGGGGTTACCTGAGACCTACCACAGGAGTGCCCCATGTGTATATAAAAGGGAAAGTCAGGCCTGACAAGTGGTTGCACTTGTCAGGACAACATGCTAACTTAGCATTCTGCGCGCAGGCCCTACACTGAAGGCCTGAGTTCCCTTCTCTGCGTGCCCTAGCATTACTAGCCCTTGCACACACAGTGCACATCACTAGGGACTTTTACTAGTAAGGCAAACATACCAATCATGGCCAACCAATCAACATACATTTTACACAGGGAACTCCTGTACTTTGACACTGATCAGCAGTGGCAAAGTACCCAAAGCATCTAAATTGGCATCTCTAGGTCAGGAGAATGGTCTAGGGGGAAAGCAAAAAGTTTAGGGAACTGTAACCAAAAAGGCCAAGTCCTACACTCACCATGCCATTCCAATTTGGACTCAGCCATATGCAAATCAGTCTTGACCCTGCGCCCAATGGGAACAGTCCAGCCCGAACTGAAAGGCCAGGTCCTCCCTGGACTGAAAACAAGCATCCTGGGACCGGTTTCGGGCTTTCAGCCCTCATCAGCCAGGATAGCTTGACTCAGTGGCATGGAGAGCATGGGACCCATGTCTGGGCATACCCATCCCACTCGGGGTGACAAATGCAAAAAGAACAATTGATCGACAGAATGCAGAACAATGTCATACATTCACCCCAGTACAGAGATCTGGGCCTAAATCCATCATTTTTTTGCTCACCATGCCATTCCAGTTTGGACCCAGCCATATGCAAATCCGTCTTGACCCTGCGCCCAATGGGAACAGTCCAGCCCGAACTGCCAGACCAGGTCCTCCCTGGACTGGAAACGAGCATCCTAGGACCGGTTTCGGGCTTTCAGCCCTCATCAGCCAGGATAGCTTGACTCCTGTGGCATGGAGAGCACGGGACCCACGTCTGGGCATACCCGTCACACTCGGGGTGACAAATGCAAAAAGAACAATTGATTAACAGAATGCAGAACAATGTCATACATTCACCCCAGTACACAGATCTGGGCCTAAATCCATCGTTTTTTTGCTCACCATGCCATTCCAGTTTTGACCCAGCCATATGCAAATCAGTCTGGACCCTGCGCGCAATGGGAACAGTCCTGCCCAAACTGCCAGGCCAGGTCCTCCCTGGACTGGAAACAAGCATCCTAGGACCGGTTTCAGGCTTTCAGCCCTCATCAGCCAGCCTAAGTTGGCAGGGTATGCCCAGACGTGGGTCCCTTGCTCACTTTGCCACAGGATTCAAGCTAGCCTGGCTGATGAGGGCTGTTAGCCCGAAACCGGTCCCAGGATGCTTGTTCCTGGTCCAGGGAAGACATGGCTTGGCAGTTCGGGCTGGACTGTTCCCATGAGGCACAGGGTCAAGACTTATTTGCATATAGCTGTGTCTGAACTGGGGTGGCGAAGTGGGCTAAAGAACGATGATGGATTCAACCCAGATCTGTGACTGGGGGTGAGTGTCTGAAAAGTTTCAGCGCTCCGTCCATCATCTCCTTGTGTTTGCTTTCTTTCATTGCTGTGGCTCTAGTTGACTTGTCTGTAGAATCCTTGAGTTTGAAGAATTTCGCTAACTTCAGCTTCCTAATGAATTTGAACACATCTATCCTCGTTTGGTTATAATTAAAGTTACTTTCAGGGCAGTACGTGATGCCAAGGGAGAGTAGTTGCATCTCTGCCCTACTCAATTGAATGTCTGATAGATTTATGATGGTATTATCTGTACTTTGGTTACCGTCTCCATTTCCTGGTTAGTGCCTTTTTGTTTGTTGCGGTTTTCTCCTTGCCCTTCTCCTCTGGTTTCTTCTTTTCCTTGATTGAGCTTTGGATTTCGCAGGAGCAGTGTTTGCCTGTGATCCCGTCATAAAAAACAAGCTCCTCTGCCAATGTCAGGTTGGCCAGATCCTTTCCCCTGTTGTTGGCATTGACTCTTCCATCCTCCGAGTCTGTTTCACTTACTCCAGAACTTAAATCAGAGGCAGAGGTGGTTTCAACTGTGTAGGTGTTCATGCCACTAGCTGGATATTAATGCGCTCTATTTCCTTTATTACACTTATGCGGCCGATCTCAGCATACTTAATGAGGATTGTTATCAGTCTCATTGAAGCCTCTAAATTGCTCTCAGCCCATTCCTTGAGCATTAGGGGGTTTGGATTTTCAAAACTGGGAGCCAGCATAATACGTAGACCTCTTGGCACTCTGCCTGCTTCATGGTACTTTTCAAGGGATTTCTTTTCCCACCATTTAGTGAGCTCTGTCTTCATATGTTTTTCTAACAATTTTAAGGTGTATTTAATATTGCTGCCTCCTATTGTACTTGTTGATGCCGTTGCAGTTGCATTTCCTGCAACGTTCGTTAAATTGACAACTAAAGCTTCCGCTGCCTCCTCCCTTTCCCGCAGCGTGTCTCCGGACATTATACATTTTCAAAATAGCACTCTTTGCCTTGCGGATTGATAAACTTTATATCCGCCAGCATTTTCACACACCTCCCCACCTGTCAGTATCCACGCCTGTCCTGGGCTTAACGTTGGCCGTTGCTTCGCCACGCGAGTCCTCCAACTGGCCACTCGTCACCAATGCCACAGCTTCCCTGATATTCTGCTCTCAACAGGGGGTTCTTGCGGTCCAATTTTTTTCCGGAACTCAAACTACTCCTCAGCTGTATGCTGCATCATTCTGCTTCCGGGGATGGGGTCAGTGAAATGGAAACAGCCGTATTCCGTTCATTGAATACCAAAACCAGTCCTTATACACAAACTCCAATTACGAAGCAGGCACGGACCCATCGAGGTGCGAATAAATTATTGCTCTATTGTTCTTTCGTGCATATGCATGTCCCTGACACGTTTCGGCCGTGCACAAGCGGCCTTGATCACATAAACGCACTGCGTTAATTTCCATCCATATATGTCACATGATTACCTCGTAAACACTACCATTGACAAACAAACATAGAACACAGACCCATTCATTGTTTGTACTGAACTTTTGCAATTAGTAAACTTTACAAAACATCATCTGTTCAAATATATCCATATAGCATGGCTGTTTACTTTCTCTCCATGTATTGCATTCCAAAGCCTGGCATTATATCAATTCAAAATACAACCATGTGTACCCCTAAGTATATGTGTACCATTAACATAAAATCTAATAAAAAAACATTCTTAAATTTCCCACTCCAGTCAGTGCAACAGTAGGAAAAGTGTTGGATTTCGGTGGGATAAAAATTACTATTCCCACTCCAGTGAGTGTAACAGTAGGGAAAGTGTTGGATAGCAGAGGGGTAACAATTACTATTCCCACTCCAGTGAGTGCAACAGTAGGGAAAGTGATGGATAGCGGAGGGGTAAAAATTACTATTCCCACTCCATTGAGTGCAAAAGGAGGAAGTGTGTTGGATAGTGGCGAGATCAAATTTACTATTTCCACTCCAATCAGTGCAACAGTAAGGAAAGTGTTGGATAGTGGAGGGGTAAAAATTACTATTCCCACATCAGTCAGTGCAGGAGAAGGGAAATTGTTGAATTGCGGAGGGGTAAAAATTACTATTACCACTCCAATAATTGTAAGAGTAGGGAAAGAGATGGATAGTGGAGTGGTAAAAATTACTATTCCCACTCCAATGAGAGCAACAGTAGGAAGAGTGTTGGATTGTGGAGGGGTAACAATTAATATTCTCACTCCAGTCAGTTCAAAATTAAAAACAAACACAATATTAAGAACAATAAAAATATTTAAAAAACAAAATAAATTAAAAAATATATAAATATGTTACAAAACTAAAATACAAATATACTTAATATTAAAATTAAGAAAAATCATATCATAATGTTAAATACATGTGACAAATACCTAAAAATAATATATTAAATACAATAAAAAATAATTTCCAAACAAATACATTTTTTAATTAGAAATTATTTAGAAACAAAAACATTAATTGTTACATAAATTTACTTTTTTATTTCCTACCCTATAACACCACACAATTCACAACCCACATCTAAATATAAAAATATACTTCCTTAATTAACATAATTAATTACCAATTAAAGAAATATTATTAATTTAAAAACAAATTAAAACTCAGAAAATTAATTCAATCAATCAATCAGGGAATTGTAAGCGCGCTACTCACCCATGAGGGTCTCAAGGCGCTGAGGGGGGGTCCGCAGAACTGTTTAGCCAAAGAGCCAGGTCTTGAGGGTCTTCCTGAAGGTGTTCAGGGAGGGGGCGCGTCTGATGTCTGCCGGTAGCTCATTCCAGGTCTTGGCTGCAATGTGAGAGAAGGATCTTCCACCTGCTCTGGCTCTGTGGATGCGTGGGGTTTCGGCCAGTGCTTCCCAAACTTTACCCCTATAATCTCCACAACCCACAGCTAAAACTGGACTGTAAAAAAATGTATTACACAATTAAAACTTATTTTCAATTAAAAAACTAATAGTATTTAACAACTAATTATAAAGTAAGTAAAACTCATTTACTCCCCGCACTGTACCCCTATAAAAGTAAAACCCACACACAAAAAATATAAACAAATACCCTAATTAAATAACAATTAATTAATTAATATCAATGATCAACTGATTATTAATTAATTAAACATAAATTACTTCCGACCCTTTACCCCTATAAAATCTACAACCCACACCTAAAATTAATTACACAATTTCCAATTAATTCATTAATATTAAAGATCAACTAATTATTAATTAATTAAACATAAATTACTTCCCACCCTTTACCCCTATAAACTCACAACCCACACCTAAAATTAATTACACAATTTCCATAATTAATTTTCAATCAATTAATTAATATAAATTAACAGCTAATTAATAATGAATCCAAAATTACTTCCCACCCTTTGCCCCATAAACCCCACAACTGGCACCAAAAATAAATTACACAATTACCATAATTAATTACCAATTAATTAATTAACATTAATTAACAACTAACTAATAATTAATTAAAAATAAATTACTTCCCACAATTAACAATATAAAATCTCAATTAAATAAATATTAATCAATACAAAATAGTCATTAATTTATTATAATTAAATTACTTCCCACTCTATTCCCCTATAAACCTGCAACCTGCTACTAAAAAGCAAAGTTTACTTAAAATTAAATTGATAACTACTAAAAATGTAACACATATATTAAAAAACATAAACAATACTTATACAATAAAACATACATCACACACATTTAACATATAAAGTAAAATACATAACACTAAATAAAAAACAATATTTTAAACAACTATATTTTTGCAAACCTTAAATTCGATATCCTTGACCACGATATTCTTGCTTTCGATATTTCCGTGTCACTATATTTCCAACTCGATATTTGTGTAATTCGACATTTCCAACTCGATATTCTGTCTGAATACTGGAAAATCGTGTCATATCTTAGCTGAGGTAAAAAGTCATTTAAGATCAATAAAGTTTCATGTGGTACAAGGCTGAAAATTTTTAGTGGACTTCAATTTGGAATACTTCAATGTGATTCATACTGTGTTTACCAACCACAATATATGTTAAAAAAAAACATGTAGACTGAATTTCTCTAAAATCCAGCAGCTTAATGGATGGCATTCACCTTGCAGGTAGATGAGACAAACTTTCAATTAAGCAGTTTTTCATAAAACAAAATGTCCTACATGGTAAAAGAGGTGTATATGCTCATCCAATTAGTATACTTCATGAACTTTTCATTCCACTACCGCAAAAGAAACAATTTCATTTACCAGCACTAGAGCAGGTAATACTCCCCTTCTAATGGCTGTCATGATGTGTGGTAAGATCTGTTTTTTCCATGAGAGGCAGGTGATCTCCTAGCTACTTTTCTCATAATATATATTTACAATAACATAAACATGGATAAAACTGAGGTTCTGATATTAATGCACATCTATAATAATTACTCAGCATCACTCTGATAGAATTCATTAAAATGTTTACTTAATTTAATAAAGGGAATAAAGTGTTTATTATTAAAACAAAAATCAACCAAACATCTTGTGGCAAATATTATCCACTAAGAAAGAGATCATAACGTCACTATAACACATTTAAAGATTTGGTTGGTCATTGTTAGACCTGGCTTTTTCAGCGGGTTTATCCCTAGACATTTTGCTTTTTGACCCTGTTTTGGTTGGCTTTATGACTCTGGGCACTTTACCACTGCTGATCAGTGCTAAAGTGCATATGCTCTCCCTCTAAATTGTTATTATGGAATGGTGATTCCATGATTGGCATATTTGATTTACTAGTCAGCCCCTAGTACAGTGTACTGTGTGTGCCCAGGGTCAGTAAATCAAATGCTGCTAGTGGGCCTGCAGCACTGATTGCGCCACCCACATAAGCAGCCTGTTAATGTAACTCAGGCCTGCCATTGCAGTGCCTGTGTGAAGTCTGGTACTGCAATGTCGACCTGGTACCCACCCAATTGCCAGGCCCTAAGCTTCCCTTTTCTTACATGTTAGTCACCCCTAAGGTAGACCCAAGGTACCCCTGTGGGCAGTGTGCAGTGTATGTGAAAGGTAGGACATGCCCTGATGTTTGTGGCATGTCCTGATAGTGAATTACTGGCAATTTAGTTTTTCACTATTGCAAGACTACCTGTTCCCATAGGATAGAATGGGGAGTTTGCTTATAACATCTTATAAACATAACTACCTCTGGGAACAAGGTAGAGAGATACAGTTTGATATGCCTGAACTCAGAATGTTAAGATGCATCTTTCAGTGAGGGTGATTTTTACATTCTGTGTTTGAAAATACCACTTTAGAAAGTAGGTATTTTCTTACCTAACCATCTGTTGTGCCTCTGCTAGGATGTGGATTGGCTGTCTGGCCTTGGAGTGACAGGGGCTGGGGAGGTGCAGTGGCTCCAGAGAGTCTGGATGAGTCAGGGCTAGGCTGAATAGACTGGGGCTGCATTCAGGGTAGGGGAGGAGATCTCATTAGCACCTGAATAGGCCTGGCCTGCATTTAGGATGGTGGGGGGAGATTTCCCTTGCACCTGAATAGGCCCTGTCTGCCTTACACAATGCTGTCTCCACCTCCTGCCGGGAAGCTACACCAGAGAGGACAGAACTGATTTTGGCTGGGCAAAGAGCTTCTCTGCCACCAGAGAACAAAGGAATAAGTGCTATAAAATGTGGGTCCCGGACCCCTGAACTTTAGATTACTTCTGAACTAAGGAACCTGCCATGAAGAAGAACCGGGTAAGCTGGAGGAGGAGGAGTACTGCGTCTGTGCTATGTGCTGTTGGGGTTGGCCTGCAGTGGTTGCTTCTGTCTTGGGCAGGGAAAGAACTGGACTGTGCTTTCATCATCCTGCTGTTAGAGTTTTCTCCAAGTGCTTGAAGTAGAGCTTGCCTCCTGTTGGATGTCTCAGGGATAGAAAAGACTTCAAAGATCACTTTTGGACTTCAAGAGGAACCTATGCCATGGAGAAGAGCTGGAGAAACTGGAGGAGGAGTACTGCCCCTTTCCTGGGTGCCGTCTGGGGTTGGCCTGCAGTTGCTGTTTCTGCCAAGGAGAGGAACTGTGTGTGCATCCTGGTTGAGAAAGTATCTCCAAGGTCTTGAAGTGGAGCTTGCCCCCTGTCCAAGAGGTCTCAGGAACAGCAAAGACCTCACCATCCTTCTGGGCACCATCTCTGGTTACGCTGGTTCCAGTTTCCACAGAAGAGAAGAGCAGCCAACTCCATCACTGAGTCTGTCGCAGACTCCGTGTCCTGAAGCCACCGCAGAGAGCACCGCCTCACTTCGCAACACAACCCTGGTCTCACCAACTCTGTCAATGAACTGCTGCTTGCACCGTGTCCTGTGGGCACCGCACTCTGCACGGCTTCGCTACATGCTGCACAGACGTCACTGACTCTGTCGCTGCCCAAATCAAACATCAACAGGCTCCGTCGGCGCGTCATGACCTGCCAGCACCGCATCGAGCACCGTCTCACCCTGCAACGCAAGCCTTGGTCTCACCGACTCTGTCATCGAGCCGCTGCCTGAACCGAGCCATGAGGACACCGCATGCTGCAACGCTTCCATCTCACATCGCAACCGCAACGATTGCCCCGACTGACTCGCATCGGCGCGTTGGCTGCAACAAGGAAGGTCTGTTGCGCTTTAGCTGACCCGTACCGACGTGGTTGCCTGGAATTGTTATACTCTGTCATGCTCAGTATCGCGGTAGCCCTGAACGGAGCTACTGAGTCAGAAGAACTGTGTTTTCATGTTATTCCTGCAATTTAAAGGGTATTTTGCACAGTAACTATTTTTACAGTATTGTATGTTGGATTATTGTCGCTTTTGGTCTTGTGTAGTTTAGATAAAGTTTTGCTTCTCTTTCTAAACTGATGTGGTGTCCATTTGTAGTGTTTACTCTGTGTTACTGTATGAATGCACAAATGCTTTACACACTGCCTCTGAGATAAGCCTGTCTGCTCATGTCAAGCTACCAAGAGGGTGAGCAGGGGTCATTTTAGAAGTGTATCCCCCGTACCCTGAGTAGGAAGAAGGATCCCTACTAGGACAAAGGTACCTACCTCTGCCAACTAGAGACCCCGATTTCTAACAGTCATCATGAGCCTACGACGTTTGGAGCCGTGCAAACTTTTCAAGCTATCCACATAAGAACTGACATACCATGGGAATTATTCACAAAGGCATTCACTTATTGCAACAAGGGCTTCTTGATCATATTCAACACATCAGTTACTGTAATTGGGGAACGAATGATCAGTCAGGACATTCACACATAAGAATTGACTTACCATGGGACTTATTCGCAAAAGCATTTTTGAATAAAGTAATGTAGTACTCCAGCAGCTCTAGTGTAGGTACTCAAAATCCTATTCACAAATCTGGAGAGCTCTGCCTTTGTGTTTTACATGTGCCAAGTTCTCTGCCCTGAATGTATAGAACTCTGCATATATTGATGTATGTTTTTGTAGTAAATGTGGGAAGAAGATGGAGACAAGTTAGGAAAATAAATAATTTGGTGGGGTTATTGGAAAATTAAGGAGGGTTTTAGGGAGTCATGTGGATATACTAAAGCACACCCACAAAAGAGTAAGATAATTGCTATTCACAAACTTTACACTTAAATCTACTACAGATGTACTACTGACAAGGCTTAAACCTTCCTCAGCCAAGCCGTGGAGTGAGTCACAAAGCACAGCTGAGAAAACACTGGTGCTGCAAAAAATATCACTAACACCCACATTGAGAAAAATGATAAAATAAACATTTTTATTGTAACTATATAAAATTGATTTATTTTTTATATATAACTAGATATTTGTAACAAAAAACATTAGCTTTAGTTATAAGAAATAGAAAGCACTTATTGCAACAAGGGCTTCTTGATCAAATATAACACATCAATTACTGCAATTGGCGAATGAAAGAACAGTCAGAACACTCCGCCACATCCACCAAAAGGAGAAATTAACTGCAATATCAATTGGTCACACACCTGCTACCTACACAGGCAAGAAAGACACAGACCATTTTTTTCACCATGTCAGTGAATATCTCATTTGAAGAGGAGAGAGAGGATATAGAGGCAGAGGATCAACACCTTTGGCAAGCTCAGGGAACCAGTTATTATTAAATACTACTTCTCACATGATGTGATCCTTGATGTGGTTGCAGACTGGGACAGTAGAATCATCCCTCTACAGCCTGCTCTCAGGCCATTGCTGCAAATAGCTAAATCTAAGCTGCACTCCAATTACTGGCAATTGGATCTTACCAGAAGATCAATAGTTACACCAAGGGGATCTCATATGCAAGCCAATCATGCATTTTGTGTCAGACACTCAGATGCATCTGCAGCAGATTGAACTAGTTTATCCACATGCCACATTCAATGGCAGAAAGTATGTGTGGCAGGGGAATGTTAAGCCGTATCCAACTTCTTTTGGGTATTCGGTGGCATTGAATGAAAACACATGACACTTCAGCCGGCAACAGTGCATTTTGCAAAATACTCCCCTAGAACTCCATCAACTTTCAAAGTGTCTGCAATATTAGATTCTGCTTCTTTGAAGTGTATGCAGGCTTTTCTGGGTGCACACACAACAGATACATATTCTCTACAGTCATGAATGGCAGTTGTCTTTCTGCATTGTTAGTGACATGTCTACTATGTACATTTAAATCTCATTAGAGCCATATTAATTGCATTAGAAACTAAGGCCCTCAAAAGTTCATCTCAACACAATACATATTTCTGATATTAGCACTGAATGAATGCATGTATAGAATGTCTGCTTAATTTCAAATTAAACTATATTTTAAATAACATCCCATGTCTGTGTTTCTGCTGATTCCAGGTATGCCCTCTCTACATAACTCCTCACACCATTCCAATTCCCAACTGCACAGCCTCAATAAAAACATATAACAGGGCACACATATATTCATGCAAGTCATTTTTGAACAAACTTTTTGCATCCTCCAGTCACGCTCCAGATGCTTTGAACATATGAGGATGTGTTCTCCAATACTTCCTTGAAGTTGTGTGTGAGATTGTTGCAGCCTATTGTGTGTTGTACAATGTTGCCATGCTACAAGGCTTATAAGCAGATCTAACCCACATCAATGACCCAAAGCACAAAGCAGAGGGTTTGCTGATGATAATCTAGTGGCCGATTTTTTTTTTTACCAAAGCAGCTACTTTGGTTACTCTATGGCAATGGTTGGATAGGTTTGATTCAGTGATGAATAATGGACTGTGACACCATCCACATATAACAAGCTGAGACACAAATGTTGCAACACTATGATGTCACTACCAAACTTACATGTCTCAATGTTATATGCTTCTACTAACATAGCACTCACTTACTCATTCATTCCTACATTACATTTTATGACAGTATTCATTGTTCACATAGACTAATATTTTACTGTTACCTTCTAATACCTGTAAGAAATTGGATTATTAGTTGTAAAGGATGTGGGTCTTTCACAAGTAATAAGTCTTCAACTTTCTCTTTCCTGGGGACCAAGTATCCCAGTGTATCACTTGTCTCTCTCAGAGTCACAAAGCATCGCAGTACAAGGCCTGCTCAGGGCAAGGTGTGTGGGATAGTAGCCTCAGCCAGCTGGTATGTATCAACAACACCCAATAAATTATTGCCCAGTCACTGATTTTTCTTATAAAAAGGAAACATATTTTCATTACACATGCACTAATGAATACTATGTACCAATTGCAAATATGTGAAATTAGTTCCACTAATACTATGTATTAATTGCAACTATGTAAAATCAGGTAGATGGAAATACATCTGAGAACATCCTCATACCTCCACCTATACAATATCAACATTATCAAAAGGCAGGCCTACTGGCTTTGTCAAGATGTCACCACTTTGAAATAAAGTAGAAATATGGCATAATAAACCAATGCAACACAATTGAGATCAATCGGACTGATACTATTCATTCATTAGGGCTTGTCATGACCCACTGTTACCTTTGGGGTTGTCAGCTGTGGTAGCAGTGAGTCAGTCTTCCTCCAGGACTTGGCTTTATCAGCTTCAGGTGAGATGTGTTATCTATGAAGTGTGAAGTGCTGGTAGAATCTTGGGTGATAAACTAAGCGAAGGACCTCTTATAACAAGTGGTCAAGTGGCAGTCATCATATTCTAAATCTAAGAAGAAATTGTAATTTCTGACATTAGTTTAAGAATGTCTGACATAGATTATGTGCATCAAGGTTGCACCCCAGACGTTTCCTTATGAACAAATAAGGAGAAAAAAACGTCAATTTAGACTACATTATTTTGGTTATATGCCTGTGCGTGTTCTTATTTAACCTTGACCTGTTGAGAAGTAGACGGTACAGTCCCTGGCACACGTAACGAGGATATAATATCAGGAGAAATGTCTCATACTGCAGAAATGTAGAGGGTCTACACCAGAATGATAATCATAGGTGTTTAATATAGTAACAGAGCATAAGCAACCAGCCAAAACAAAAGCAACCAGCCGACACGTGTTTCGTCACAAAGGGTAGTAACCCGTGACTCTTCAGGGCTGGGGAAGATACAAAACATAAGATAAACTGACAAGAAAGCAAACAAACGATGTATAGGTCGAAATTAAAAATCATAAATACAAGTGGAAACCTGGTTACATAACTTACACACAAAATGTCAATGAAAGATCTTTGCACCAAGATCAAAAGGTCGAGCTGTGAATGTGTAGAGGAAGAAAAATAAATGGAATTGCAGACCAAGAGGCGAAATAATCAGAACATGGTAAATGAGAAGCGACACAAGCCAATGTGATAAAATTGAAAAGGCAGCCTGTAAAGATAACAATCACGCACTAAGCGGAACGTGTTGGAAATACATGCAATGGAGGGTGTAGGAGAGTAGGATCTGCTTCACAGGGGTACCCCCACTTTTTGCTGATACTTCACTGGTTTTCGACATTAGTCTGGCTGGGGCCCTGCTATTCAGAACCCCAGCCTAGCTGTTTCCTCTTTAAAAGGGTCTCCATGTGCCTTAGGCACATCACTGATTGGGATCTGGAGTGCCCTTGTAAGTCCCTAGTATATGGTATACTATGTACCAAGGGCATAGGTACCTCAGAGGCCTGCCAGGGGCTGCAGCATGTATTATGCCACCCCTGGTAGGCCATCCAAACTGACACCACAGGTCTGCTACTGCAGCCTGGGTAAGGTGGTGCATGCACCCCTTGCTGTGGTATAGGTTACCTATATCACTAAAAGCATACACACATATAAACCTATAAGTCACTCCTAAGGCAGGCCTTATCAATCCTAAAGGCAGAGTGCATGGTTCCTATGTGAGAGGGTGCCCCTGCATGAGCAGGGCCCCTCTGCAGCGTTCGGAGACCATCTCTGATGCTGTTTGTAGTGCAGCCTGACCATATACTCTTAAACGCATTATATCCTCGCGGTAAAATGCTAACTATGGAATGGCTGCACCTAAACATGTCGTGTTTGGTGTCAAACATCTTGGAATACTACCCCCCGCCAATCCTGGCGGCGGGGGTAGCATTCCACCCTTCTAGAGGGAAAGGCATGTTAACTCTGACGAGTCCGGTAACTTCTTTCCAGAGCCCTGGCATCACAAAATGGATGCTGCTGCCACAGACACGAGTCTGGCCTCCTGCTGCTGGACGAAACTCCGGCAGGGGAGGCCTGGACAATAGGTTTCCTGTCCCAGGGAGGTGTGACCACCTCCCCAGACAGGACAATGTGTATTGGGGCTGGGCGGGAGCACTTTCGGGTGCTTTGAAGTCCTGCACTGGGGGCACATTTGGTGTCCCTGTGCATACCCCAGTTCAAACCGGATCAGGGGCTTGCAGCCCCTGCTTTGGCGCGAACTGGACAAAGGGAAAGGGGTGTAGCCACCCCTCTGCCCTGACCCACCCATAGGTGGGGCCACAGAGTAGTCCATCCCCTATTTTTGGAATAAAGGTAGGAACCCAGTCCTTAGGACTTTAGATTATACCTGGACGAAACTCTGAAACAGAATCCTGGACCTTCGACGCTCTACTCACGATTAGAGGACTGAAGAATCTCCCTTGGGGTCAAGGAGTGACTCCCCTGCTTGGCAGGCACCAAAGAAGCATCTGTCCGGTTCGCATTACTGAAGCTCCCGTCGGACGCCGAAGTCATCGCATCACCAGAGGTGGATTCTCAGACTTCCCCGAGGCTACCCTGAGTCCCCAGCAAAGCTGAGGCCCGTGGCTATCGTGGGTGACTTGAGACCGTGACCCCTGGACACCGAGCACACTTGCAAGTGCACCATCTTCTGGGTCTCCCAAGAAGTCGTGCTTTGGGCTCCGAGTAGCCCTAGCCTCCAGCACCACCTGCACCGAAGATCACTGGCCCCCACTCCACGAGTGTCCTGTAAGCCAGCTCCACGTGCGGCGTCACGAGGCTCCTTCGCGGTCGCTAGCCCGTTGGCTAGTAGCCCTTACCGAAGGCCAATCTTTTCTTTACTTGGCAGTCTGGTTGCTCCAGGCCTGCCCTCACTTACCCTTGCTGGGTGAGTTCCCCAGACCTTGCTGGTCTGCATCATCGACGATCTACATCTTACTCGAGACTTGCCGTTGCCAAGGCCTGTTGGGTCCAATCTGGTCGCCGACACCTCTGCACTCGACAGACATCGAGCAACAGCCCGAATCCTGCTCCTGGTCGCCGACAACGCCTCCCGGACCTCGTGGCTGAAGAGTCAAGACGACCGTCAACGAACTTGAAGCACTCGACATCGGTGGGCATCCGTCCATCGCCATCCTGGTCACTGGCTAGTGACCCAGACTCTGTCCCCTCTGCTTTCAGGTTCTTCAGAACTCCGATCCACTCTTGGATCCACCCGGACACTTTTCTCCTGGTCGCCAGCAGCACTTTGCAGCAGATCGCCATAAGAACCGACGACGAAACCCGACCCCGAAAGGCACCTATGCACCCGGCTTCCCTGGGTGAGGTAACACGAGTACTCCGGTGCTCCCGTGGGTAGAGACTCTTCAAAGTCCTAGATCTCAAAGGGTTTTGTCCTAGTCCTCTTTAAAGTGTCCCTTTCCTCTATTTTCCCGATCCCGACTTTCTCCATAGAAGTTAACGGCGTATCGCGGTTGTGTATTTACACTGCACGCGTCTCCCGTGGGTCCCCTGTGTCACTACCTTGGGTGGTTCCTTGTGGTCCAAGCACTTCTAGAGGCTCTAGGCCTAGTGTCTAGTTCAGTCGTGGTTCGCATACCACTTTATTGGTATATGGTTTGGTACGCCCCTAGGGCCCAAACGTGTATTTGTGCTATTACTGTGATTTAAGATCTTATAACCTATGTACTTCGAACTCTAGCCTCATAAAGAGACTAGAGGGGTGTGTTTAGTAATAAATACATATATTTTGAATATATACCTGGTGTGGTGCTCTTTCATTTGGTCACTCAAGAGATTATAGACTGGTAAAACAAGCTGCTTTACATTCCTTCAAGACTTAGCCTGAAGGCTGCTCTCCACAGCTACCACTAGGATAGCTTTCAATAAGGTTGTCTTTAACCTACCTACCATAAGAGTCGATTTGGACTGGTGCACGGTGCCCACTTTAATTAGTGGACAGCATATGCCAGGCCAACTTCTCACATTGGTGTGCAGCGTGTGGGATTCCAGCTTGCTATTGTTTTACCAGATAATCTCAATTGAATTGATCAACTGAAAACCACTAAAGGTACCTAAGGTACATATAATTTAAGCTTAGAATATCAGTAAGTTCTACTGAACTTAGAGTTGTGTGTTAAGGGATAGCACAACCCTTTCTACAACTCAAGAGAGTTTAGTAGGCCACACTAGAGTAGGTAGTGCATACACCACACCACACTAGTAATGTCTTTAAAAGCAGGATCTAGAGATGCCCTGCAGGAAGCCATTGAGCTTCCCCCTCCAAGTATGACACACTCCCATTCTTGGAACTGAGAGCTTTGTGTAACGTGAGGAAATTAAGGACAGGCCAAAGTCCCACCACCCAACACCTCCAGGAGATGTTGGTGGCTTATGATCTTAGTAAGTCCTCAGAGACTGAAGGGGTAGGAGCAGAGGGTGGGCCAGCAGATGAGGAAGGGGCCAGGGGTACCACTACCCCCAGCCCCCTCTGAAACTGACCAGGAGGGTGACAATGACCCTGACCTGGAAAACCCAATCCCTTCTGGGGAAGATGAAGATGAGGATCTAGAGAACCACACCTTTGTCCCCCCAGGAAGGATTATGAGTGTGCTCAGAAAGTCTAGGTCTCCTTCTCAGGAGTCTAACCACTCTGGCACCTCAATAGGGAGCTCTGTTTCTTCTCACAGGAGGGAATCCTCTCATGAGAGAAGAAAGAGACTGGTCCAGTATGAGGAAACTCAACTGGAGATCAGGAAGAAGCAATTGGCTTTAGATAGAGAATCCCTAGATCTCCTTAGAGAGAGAAGAAAGTTGGGACTAGAGTCCCATGGTGGCAGCCATGTCCCTAGAGATAGGGAAAGGTCCTATGACCATAGGAACCTGAGCAAGATTGTCCCTCCCTACCAGAGTGGGGATGATATCCACAAATGGATAACTGCTTTAGAGAGGGCCTGTAAAGTACAGAAGGTCCCTCAGGAGCAGTGGGCAGCAATCTTGTGGCTCTCCTTTGCTGACAAAGGTAGAGACAAGCTCCTCACTGTTAGAGAGGAGGATGCTGACAATTACAAGGTCTTGAAGAGTGCTCTTATTGATGGGTTTGGCCTAACCACTGAACAGTACAGGTTGAAGTTCAGAGACACCCAAAAAGCACAGACTCAAGACTGGGTAGACTATGTGGATTGTTCTGCCAAGGCTCTGGAAGGCTGGTTGATGGGCAGTAAGGTGTGTGACTTCTCAGGATTGTATAATCTGATAATGAGGGAGCAGATTCTTAATAACTGTCAAAACCAGCTGTTGCATCAGTACCTGGTTGACTCTGATCTGACCTCTCCCCAAGAATTGGGAAAGAAGGCAGACAAATGGGTCAGAACCAGGGTGAAGCAGAAGGTACAGAACCAAGGTGGGGAAACCAAGAAGCAAGATGCTAAGAACTCTGACAAGGGTGGGGAGAAGGGTAAAGATCAAAAGTCTTCATCAGGCCCCCAAAAATCTTCTTCTGGTGGGGATTCCCAGTCTACCAAGGGTAAAGGCCAAAGAAAACCATGGTGCAAGGTCTGTAAGCAAAAGACCCACTGGACCAGTGATTGCACCAAGTCCAAAGACTCCAGTCCAGCACCCACCAATGCCCCTAAGGCACCTGTTCCCCCTAGTACAGTTGGTGGAAGTGCTCCAGCAAAGGGTTTAGTAGGGTTCACCCTGGGAACTGAGTTGGGCTCTGACTTAGTCAGGGAACTGACTCAGGCTGTGCTAGTCTGTGATGGAGGCATGGATGTGACCTCCACTGTGAGTCCCAGTAATCTGGGCAAGTACAGACAACAGCCTTTAATCAATGGACGAGAGGCTTTGGCATTTAGGGACACAGGGGCAAGTGTCACAATGGTGACACAAGACCTTGTGCTACCTGGGCAAGTTATACTTGGTGAGATGTACCAAGTGACCAATGCTAGCAATGTCAGAACAGACCATACTCTGGCAGTTGTTAACTTCTCCTGGGGAGGGGTAACTGGCCTTAAGAAGGTTGTGGTAAGTGCAAACCTACCAGTCGAATGCTTGCTTGGCAATGACTTAGAGACTTCTGCTTGGGCAGAAGTGGAGCTCAGGACCCATGCAGAAATGCTGGGGATCCCTGCAGATGTGTTTGCTGTGACCAGGTCACAAGCTAAACTGTCTAAAACTGAACAGGCCTTGGATTCTGGAAGAATGGACCAAGTGCCTTCCAAGAGGAGGAGTAGTAGGGTTAAGGCAGTGCCTTCCCCCTTGGCTCAGGAGGAAGATCAGTCCCTTGAGGGGGATGATCTCAGCCCTGAAGAAGGAACTGTCCCAGAGGAACTTGAACCTGACCAGGTTGAGTTCTTGGGGACAGGGGGACCTTCTAGGGCAGATCTGAGCCAGGAGCAGCAGAGCTGCCCCTCCTTGAACCCCTCAGACAGCAAGCTGCTGCTGAGGCTGCTGGGAAAGCTAGTGGTCCCCATACAGTGTATTGGGATGATGGACTCCTGTACTCAGAGAGTAGAGACCCCAAGCCTGGTGCTACCAGGAGGTTGGTAATACCTTTGAAGTTCAGGGGCTTCCTATTGACCCTAGCCCATGATATTCCCTTAGCAGGACACCTGGGCCAGAACAAGACTTGGGACAGAATTGTCCCTCACTTTCACTGGCCCCACATGTCTGAAGACAGTAAGGAGTTTTGTCGCTCCTGTGTAACCTGCCAAGCCAGTGGCAAAGCAGGTGGCACTACAAAGGCCCCCCTGATACCACTACCTGTGGTGGGGGTGCCCTTTGAGAGGGTAGGGATTGACATTGTTGGTCCCATGGATCCCCAAACAGCATCTGGGCACAGATTTATACTGGTGGTAGTGGATCATGCCACCAGGTATCCAGAGGCTATACCCCTTAGGACCACTACAGCACCTGTGGTGGCAAGGGCCCTCCTGGGAATTTTCTCAAGAGTGGGCTTTCCTAAGGAGGTGGTATCAGACAGGGGTGCAAACTTCATGTCTGGGTACTTAAAGGCAATGTGGAAGGAGTGTGGAGTTACTTATAAGTTCACCACACCCTATCACCCACAATGCAATGGTTTAGTTGAGAGATTCAACAAAACCTTGAAGGGCATGATTAAAGGGCTCCCAGAAAAGCTTAGGCGTAGATGGGACATACTCTTGCCCTGCCTTTTATTCGCATATAGGGAGGTGCCTCAGAAGGGGGTTGGTTACAGCCCTTTTGAACTTCTGTTTGGCCACCCTGTGAGGGGTCCACTGTGCTTGGTGAAGGAAGGATGGGAGTTACCTCTCAAGCCCCCAAAGCAAGATATAGTGGACTATGTACTTGGTCTCCGCTCCAGGATGGCTGAGTACATGAAAAAGGCAACCAAAAACCTTGAGGCTAGCCAGGAACTTCAAAAGGCCTGGCATGACCAAAAGGCTGTTCTGACTGTTTACCAGCCAGGACAGAAGGTGTGGGTGTTGGAGCCAGTGGCCCCAGCAGCTCTCCAAGACAAATGGAGTGGACCCCACACTATTGTTGAGCAGAAGGGTGAGGTCACTTACTTAGTAGACCTGGGAACACCCAGGAGTCCCCAAAGGGTTCTCCATGTCAACAGACTTAAGCCATATGTGGACAGGGCAGACATGGGCTTGCTCATGGCTACTGATGAAGGGCAGGAGGAAGAGAGTGACCCACTCCCTGACCTGCTCTCACAGAACCCTGACGATGGGTCAGTTGATGGTGTAGCCTTGGCAGGCAGCCTCACTACCCAGCAACAAACTGATTGCAGGCAAGTCCTCAATCAGTTTAGACATATGTTTTCTCTGACACCCAGTCAGACCACCTGGTGCACTCATGAAGTGGACACTGGGGACAGTCTGCCTATTAAAAACAAGATTTATAGGCAACCTGACCATGTCAGGGACTGTATCAGGACTGAAGTCCAGAAGATGTTGGAATTGGGAGTGATTGAGCCCTCAGATAGCCCTTGGGCTAGTCCAGTAGTCCTAGTACCTAAACCTCACACCAGTGGTGGGAAAAGAGAGATGAGGTTTTGTGTAGACTACAGGGGCCTCAATGCAGTCACTAGGACTGATGCCCATCCAATACCCAGGGCAGATGAGCTCATAGATACTTTGGCCTCTGCCAAATATCTCAGCACATTTGACCTAACAGCTGGCTACTGGCAGATCAGACTAGCTGATGCTGCAAAGCCCAAAACAGCATTTTCAACCCCTAGTGGGCATTACCAATTTGTGGTGATGCCCTTTGGTCTGAAAAATGCACCTGCCACTTTCCAGAGGTTGGTGAACACAGTTCTCACAGGACTGGAGGCCTATAGTGCAGCTTATCTAGATGATATTGCTGTCTTTAGCTCCACCTGGGAGGATCACCTGGTCCACCTCAGGAATGTTTTACAGGCCCTGCAAAAGGCAGGCCTGACTATCAAGGCCACTAAGTGCCAGATAGGGCAGAGTCAGGTTGTGTACCTGGGCCACCTTGTGGGTGGAGGCCAGGTTCAACCTTTGCAGAGCAAGATCCAGACCATCATGGACTGGACTGCTCCCACTACCCAGACTCAGGTGAGAGCCTTCTTAGGCCTGACTGGGTACTATAGGAGATTTGTCAAGGGGTATGGATCAATAGTGACACCCTTGAATGACTTAACTTCTAAGAAAATGCCCAAAAAGGTTCAGTGGACAGTTAGCTGTCAAAAGGCATTTGATGACCTCAAGCAGGCCATGTGCACTGCTCCAATTCTGCAGAGTCCTGATTACTCCAAGAAGTTCATTGTTCAAACAGATGCATCTGAATTGGGGGTAGGGGCTGTACTGTCACAATTGAATGAAGAAGGTCAGGATCAGCCAGTAGCTTTTATTAGCAGAAGGCTGACCCCTAGAGAGAAACGTTGGTCAGCCATAGAGAGGGAGGCCTTTGCTGTGGTCTGGGCTCTGAAGAAGTTGAGGCCATACTTGTTTGGTACACACTTCCTGGTTCAGACAGACCATAAGCCCCTCTTATGGCTAAAACAAATGAAGGGTGAAAACCCCAAACTGCTTAGGTGGTCCATTTCCCTACAGGGGATGGACTTTACAGTGGAACATAGGCCTGGGAGTAACCATGCGAATGCAGATGGACTCTCTAGGTATTTCCACTTAGAACATGAAGACTTAACTGGGCAAGGTTAGTTTAATGTCCCTACGTTTGGGGGGGTTGTGTAGGAGAGTAGGATCTGCTTCACAGGGGTACCCCCACTTTTTGCTGATACTTCACTGGTTTTCGACATTAGTCTGGCTGGGGCCCTGCTATTCAGAACCCCAGCCTAGCTGTTTCCTCTTTAAAAGGGTCTCCATGTGCCTTAGGCACATCACTGATTGGGATCTGGAGTGCCCTTGTAAGTCCCTAGTATATGGTATACTATGTACCAAGGGCATAGGTACCTCAGAGGCCTGCCAGGGGCTGCAGCATGTATTATGCCACCCCTGGTAGGCCATCCAAACTGACACCACAGGTCTGCTACTGCAGCCTGGGTAAGGTGGTGCATGCACCCCTTGCTGTGGTATAGGTTACCTATATCACTAAAAGCATACACACATATAAACCTATAAGTCACTCCTAAGGCAGGCCTTATCAATCCTAAAGGCAGAGTGCATGGTTCCTATGTGAGAGGGTGCCCCTGCATGAGCAGGGCCCCTCTGCAGCGTTCGGAGACCATCTCTGATGCTGTTTGTAGTGCAGCCTGACCATATACTCTTAAACGCATTATATCCTCGCGGTAAAATGCTAACTATGGAATGGCTGCACCTAAACATGTCGTGTTTGGTGTCAAACATCTTGGAATACTACCCCCCCGCCAATCCTGGCGGCGGGGGTAGCATTCCACCCTTCTAGAGGGAAAGGCATGTTAACTCTGACGAGTCCGGTAACTTCTTTCCAGAGCCCTGGCATCACAAAATGGATGCTGCTGCCACAGACACGAGTCTGGCCTCCTGCTGCTGGACGAAACTCCGGCAGGGGAGGCCTGGACAATAGGTTTCCTGTCCCAGGGAGGTGTGACCACCTCCCCAGACAGGACAATGTGTATTGGGGCTGGGCGGGAGCACTTTCGGGTGCTTTGAAGTCCTGCACTGGGGGCACATTTGGTGTCCCTGTGCATACCCCAGTTCAAACCGGATCAGGGGCTTGCAGCCCCTGCTTTGGCGCGAACTGGACAAAGGGAAAGGGGTGTAGCCACCCCTCTGCCCTGACCCACCCATAGGTGGGGCCACAGAGTAGTCCATCCCCTATTTTTGGAATAAAGGTAGGAACCCAGTCCTTAGGACTTTAGATTATACCTGGACGAAACTCTGAAACAGAATCCTGGACCTTCGACGCTCTACTCACGATTAGAGGACTGAAGAATCTCCCTTGGGGTCAAGGAGTGACTCCCCTGCTTGGCAGGCACCAAAGAAGCATCTGTCCGGTTCGCATTACTGAAGCTCCCGTCGGACGCCGAAGTCATCGCATCACCAGAGGTGGATTCTCAGACTTCCCCGAGGCTACCCTGAGTCCCCAGCAAAGCTGAGGCCCGTGGCTATCGTGGGTGACTTGAGACCGTGACCCCTGGACACCGAGCACACTTGCAAGTGCACCATCTTCTGGGTCTCCCAAGAAGTCGTGCTTTGGGCTCCGAGTAGCCCTAGCCTCCAGCACCACCTGCACCGAAGATCACTGGCCCCCACTCCACGAGTGTCCTGTAAGCCAGCTCCACGTGCGGCGTCACGAGGCTCCTTCGCGGTCGCTAGCCCGTTGGCTAGTAGCCCTTACCGAAGGCCAATCTTTTCTTTACTTGGCAGTCTGGTTGCTCCAGGCCTGCCCTCACTTACCCTTGCTGGGTGAGTTCCCCAGACCTTGCTGGTCTGCATCATCGACGATCTACATCTTACTCGAGACTTGCCGTTGCCAAGGCCTGTTGGGTCCAATCTGGTCGCCGACACCTCTGCACTCGACAGACATCGAGCAACAGCCCGAATCCTGCTCCTGGTCGCCGACAACGCCTCCCGGACCTCGTGGCTGAAGAGTCAAGACGACCGTCAACGAACTTGAAGCACTCGACATCGGTGGGCATCCGTCCATCGCCCTCCTGGTCACTGGCTAGTGACCCAGACTCTGTCCCCTCTGCTTTCAGGTTCTTCAGAACTCCGATCCACTCTTGGATCCACCCGGACACTTTTCTCCTGGTCGCCAGCAGCACTTTGCAGCAGATCGCCATAAGAACCGACGACGAAACCCGACCCCGAAAGGCACCTATGCACCCGGCTTCCCTGGGTGAGGTAACACGAGTACTCCGGTGCTCCCGTGGGTAGAGACTCTTCAAAGTCCTAGATCTCAAAGGGTTTTGTCCTAGTCCTCTTTAAAGTGTCCCTTTCCTCTATTTTCCCGATCCCGACTTTCTCCATAGAAGTTAACGGCGTATCGCGGTTGTGTATTTACACTGCACGCGTCTCCCGTGGGTCCCCTGTGTCACTACCTTGGGTGGTTCCTTGTGGTCCAAGCACTTCTAGAGGCTCTAGGCCTAGTGTCTAGTTCAGTCGTGGTTCGCATACCACTTTATTGGTATATGGTTTGGTACGCCCCTAGGGCCCAAACGTGTATTTGTGCTATTACTGTGATTTAAGATCTTATAACCTATGTACTTCGAACTCTAGCCTCATAAAGAGACTAGAGGGGTGTGTTTAGTAATAAATACATATATTTTGAATATATACCTGGTGTGGTGCTCTTTCATTTGGTCACTCAAGAGATTATAGACTGGTAAAACAAGCTGCTTTACATTCCTTCAAGACTTAGCCTGAAGGCTGCTCTCCACAGCTACCACTAGGATAGCTTTCAATAAGGTTGTCTTTAACCTACCTACCATAAGAGTCGATTTGGACTGGTGCACGGTGCCCACTATAATTAGTGGACAGCATATGCCAGGCCAACTTCTCACATTGGTGTGCAGCGTGTGGGATTCCAGCTTGCTATTGTTTTACCAGATAATCTCAATTGAATTGATCAACTGAAAACCACTAAAGGTACCTAAGGTACATATAATTTAAGCTTAGAATATCAGTAAGTTCTACTGAACTTAGAGTTGTGTGTTAAGGGATAGCACAACCCTTTCTACAACTCAAGAGAGTTTAGTAGGCCACACTAGAGTAGGTAGTGCATACACCACACCACACTAGTAATGTCTTTAAAAGCAGGATCTAGAGATGCCCTGCAGGAAGCCATTGAGCTTCCCCCTCCAAGTATGACACACTCCCATTCTTGGAACTGAGAGCTTTGTGTAACGTGAGGAAATTAAGGACAGGCCAAAGTCCCACCACCCAACACCTCCAGGAGATGTTGGTGGCTTATGATCTTAGTAAGTCCTCAGAGACTGAAGGGGTAGGAGCAGAGGGTGGGCCAGCAGATGAGGAAGGGACCAGGGGTACTACTACCCCCAGCCCCCCTCTGAAACTGACCAGGAGGGTGACAATGACCCTGACCTGGAAAACCCAATCCCTTCTGGGGAAGATGAAGATGAGGATCTAGAGAACCACACCTTTGTCCCCCCAGGAAGGATTATGAGTGTGCTCAGAATGTCTAGGTCTCCTTCTCAGGAGTCTAACCACTCTGGCACCTCAATAGGGAGCTCTGTTTCTTCTCACAGGAGGGAATCCTCTCATGAGAGAAGAAAGAGACTGGTCCAGTATGAGGAAACTCAACTAGAGATCAGGAAGAAGCAATTGGCTTTAGATAGAGAATCCCTAGATCTCCTTAGAGAGAGAAGAAAGTTGGGACTAGAGTCCCATGGTGGCAGCCATGTCCCTAGAGATAGGGAAAGGTCCTATGACCATAGGAACCTGAGCAAGATTGTCCCTCCCTACCAGAGTGGGGATGATATCCACAAATGGATAACTGCTTTAGAGAGGGCCTGTAAAGTACAGAAGGTCCCTCAGGAGCAGTGGGCAGCAATCTTGTGGCTCTCCTTTGCTGACAAAGGTAGAGACAAGCTCCTCACTGTTAGAGAGGAGGATGCTGACAATTACAAGGTCTTGAAGAGTGCTCTTATTGATGGGTTTGGCCTAACCACTGAACAGTACAGGTTGAAGTTCAGAGACACCCAAAAAGCACAGACTCAAGACTGGGTAGACTATGTGGATTGTTCTGCCAAGGCTCTGGAAGGCTGGTTGATGGGCAGTAAGGTGTGTGACTTCTCAGGATTGTATAATCTGATAATGAGGGAGCAGATTCTTAATAACTGTCAAAACCAGCTGTTGCATCAGTACCTGGTTGACTCTGATCTGACCTCTCCCCAAGAATTGGGAAAGAAGGCAGACAAATGGGTCAGAACCAGGGTGAAGCAGAAGGTACAGAACCAAGGTGGGGAAACCAAGAAGCAAGATGCTAAGAACTCTGACAAGGGTGGGGAGAAGGGTAAAGATCAAAAGTCTTCATCAGGCCCCCAAAAATCTTCTTCTGGTGGGGATTCCCAGTCTACCAAGGGTAAAGGCCAAAGAAAACCATGGTGCAAGGTCTGTAAGCAAAAGACCCACTGGACCAGTGATTGCACCAAGTCCAAAGACTCCAGTCCAGCACCCACCAATGCCCCTAAGGCACCTGTTCCCCCTAGTACAGTTGGTGGAAGTGCTCCAGCAAAGGGTTTAGTAGGGTTCACCCTGGGAACTGAGTTGGGCTCTGACTTAGTCAGGGAACTGACTCAGGCTGTGCTAGTCTGTGATGGAGGCATGGATGTGACCTCCACTGTGAGTCCCAGTAATCTGGGCAAGTACAGACAACAGCCTTTAATCAATGGACGAGAGGCTTTGGCATTTAGGGACACAGGGGCAAGTGTCACAATGGTGACACAAGACCTTGTGCTACCTGGGCAAGTTATACTTGGTGAGATGTACCAAGTGACCAATGCTAGCAATGTCAGAACAGACCATACTCTGGCAGTTGTTAACTTCTCCTGGGGAGGGGTAACTGGCCTTAAGAAGGTTGTGGTAAGTGCAAACCTACCAGTCGAATGCTTGCTTGGCAATGACTTAGAGACTTCTGCTTGGGCAGAAGTGGAGCTCAGGACCCATGCAGAAATGCTGGGGATCCCTGCAGATGTGTTTGCTGTGACCAGGTCACAAGCTAAACTGTCTAAAACTGAACAGGCCTTGGATTCTGGAAGAATGGACCAAGTGCCTTCCAAGAGGAGGAGTAGTAGGGTTAAGGCAGTGCCTTCCCCCTTGGCTCAGGAGGAAGATCAGTCCCTTGAGGGGGATGATCTCAGCCCTGAAGAAGGAACTGTCCCAGAGGAACTTGAACCTGACCAGGTTGAGTTCTTGGGGACAGGGGGACCTTCTAGGGCAGATCTGAGCCAGGAGCAGCAGAGCTGCCCCTCCCTTGAACCCCTCAGACAGCAAGCTGCTGCTGAGGCTGCTGGGAAAGCTAGTGGTCCCCATACAGTGTATTGGGATGATGGACTCCTGTACTCAGAGAGTAGAGACCCCAAGCCTGGTGCTACCAGGAGGTTGGTAATACCTTTGAAGTTCAGGGGCTTCCTATTGACCCTAGCCCATGATATTCCCTTAGCAGGACACCTGGGCCAGAACAAGACTTGGGACAGAATTGTCCCTCACTTTCACTGGCCCCACATGTCTGAAGACAGTAAGGAGTTTTGTCGCTCCTGTGTAACCTGCCAAGCCAGTGGCAAAGCAGGTGGCACTACAAAGGCCCCCTGATACCACTACCTGTGGTGGGGGTGCCCTTTGAGAGGGTAGGGATTGACATTGTTGGTCCCATGGATCCCCAAACAGCATCTGGGCACAGATTTATACTGGTGGTAGTGGATCATGCCACCAGGTATCCAGAGGCTATACCCCTTAGGACCACTACAGCACCTGTGGTGGCAAGGGCCCTCCTGGGAATTTTCTCAAGAGTGGGCTTTCCTAAGGAGGTGGTATCAGACAGGGGTGCAAACTTCATGTCTGGGTACTTAAAGGCAATGTGGAAGGAGTGTGGAGTTACTTATAAGTTCACCACACCCTATCACCCACAATGCAATGGTTTAGTTGAGAGATTCAACAAAACCTTGAAGGGCATGATTAAAGGGCTCCCAGAAAAGCTTAGGCGTAGATGGGACATACTCTTGCCCTGCCTTTTATTCGCATATAGGGAGGTGCCTCAGAAGGGGGTTGGTTACAGCCCTTTTGAACTTCTGTTTGGCCACCCTGTGAGGGGTCCACTGTGCTTGGTGAAGGAAGGATGGGAGTTACCTCTCAAGCCCCCAAAGCAAGATATAGTGGACTATGTACTTGGTCTCCGCTCCAGGATGGCTGAGTACATGAAAAAGGCAACCAAAAACCTTGAGGCTAGCCAGGAACTTCAAAAGGCCTGGCATGACCAAAAGGCTGTTCTGACTGTTTACCAGCCAGGACAGAAGGTGTGGGTGTTGGAGCCAGTGGCCCCAGCAGCTCTCCAAGACAAATGGAGTGGACCCCACACTATTGTTGAGCAGAAGGGTGAGGTCACTTACTTAGTAGACCTGGGAACACCCAGGAGTCCCCAAAGGGTTCTCCATGTCAACAGACTTAAGCCATATGTGGACAGGGCAGACATGGGCTTGCTCATGGCTACTGATGAAGGGCAGGAGGAAGAGAGTGACCCACTCCCTGACCTGCTCTCACAGAACCCTGACGATGGGTCAGTTGATGGTGTAGCCTTGGCAGGCAGCCTCACTACCCAGCAACAAACTGATTGCAGGCAAGTCCTCAATCAGTTTAGACATATGTTTTCTCTGACACCCAGTCAGACCACCTGGTGCACTCATGAAGTGGACACTGGGGACAGTCTGCCTATTAAAAACAAGATTTATAGGCAACCTGACCATGTCAGGGACTGTATCAGGACTGAAGTCCAGAAGATGTTGGAATTGGGAGTGATTGAGCCCTCAGATAGCCCTTGGGCTAGTCCAGTAGTCCTAGTACCTAAACCTCACACCAGTGGTGGGAAAAGAGAGATGAGGTTTTGTGTAGACTACAGGGGCCTCAATGCAGTCACTAGGACTGATGCCCATCCAATACCCAGGGCAGATGAGCTCATAGATACTTTGGCCTCTGCCAAATATCTCAGCACATTTGACCTAACAGCTGGCTACTGGCAGATCAGACTAGCTGATGCTGCAAAGCCCAAAACAGCATTTTCAACCCCTAGTGGGCATTACCAATTTGTGGTGATGCCCTTTGGTCTGAAAAATGCACCTGCCACTTTCCAGAGGTTGGTGAACACAGTTCTCACAGGACTGGAGGCCTATAGTGCAGCTTATCTAGATGATATTGCTGTCTTTAGCTCCACCTGGGAGGATCACCTGGTCCACCTCAGGAATGTTTTACAGGCCCTGCAAAAGGCAGGCCTGACTATCAAGGCCACTAAGTGCCAGATAGGGCAGAGTCAGGTTGTGTACCTGGGCCACCTTGTGGGTGGAGGCCAGGTTCAACCTTTGCAGAGCAAGATCCAGACCATCATGGACTGGACTGCTCCCACTACCCAGACTCAGGTGAGAGCCTTCTTAGGCCTGACTGGGTACTATAGGAGATTTGTCAAGGGGTATGGATCAATAGTGACACCCTTGAATGACTTAACTTCTAAGAAAATGCCCAAAAAGGTTCAGTGGACAGTTAGCTGTCAAAAGGCATTTGATGACCTCAAGCAGGCCATGTGCACTGCTCCAATTCTGCAGAGTCCTGATTACTCCAAGAAGTTCATTGTTCAAACAGATGCATCTGAATTGGGGGTAGGGGCTGTACTGTCACAATTGAATGAAGAAGGTCAGGATCAGCCAGTAGCTTTTATTAGCAGAAGGCTGACCCCTAGAGAGAAACGTTGGTCAGCCATAGAGAGGGAGGCCTTTGCTGTGGTCTGGGCTCTGAAGAAGTTGAGGCCATACTTGTTTGGTACACACTTCCTGGTTCAGACAGACCATAAGCCCCTCTTATGGCTAAAACAAATGAAGGGTGAAAACCCCAAACTGCTTAGGTGGTCCATTTCCCTACAGGGGATGGACTTTACAGTGGAACATAGGCCTGGGAGTAACCATGCGAATGCAGATGGACTCTCTAGGTATTTCCACTTAGAACATGAAGACTTAACTGGGCAAGGTTAGTTTAATGTCCCTACGTTTGGGGGGGTTGTGTAGGAGAGTAGGATCTGCTTCACAGGGGTACCCCCACTTTTTGCTGATACTTCACTGGTTTTCGACATTAGTCTGGCTGGGGCCCTGCTATTCAGAACCCCAGCCTAGCTGTTTCCTCTTTAAAAGGGTCTCCATGTGCCTTAGGCACATCACTGATTGGGATCTGGAGTGCCCTTGTAAGTCCCTAGTATATGGTATACTATGTACCAAGGGCATAGGTACCTCAGAGGCCTGCCAGGGGCTGCAGCATGTATTATGCCACCCCTGGTAGGCCATCCAAACTGACACCACAGGTCTGCTACTGCAGCCTGGGTAAGGTGGTGCATGCACCCCTTGCTGTGGTATAGGTTACCTATATCACTAAAAGCATACACACATATAAACCTATAAGTCACTCCTAAGGCAGGCCTTATCAATCCTAAAGGCAGAGTGCATGGTTCCTATGTGAGAGGGTGCCCCTGCATGAGCAGGGCCCCTCTGCAGCGTTCGGAGACCATCTCTGATGCTGTTTGTAGTGCAGCCTGACCATATACTCTTAAACGCATTATATCCTCGCGGTAAAATGCTAACTATGGAATGGCTGCACCTAAACATGTCGTGTTTGGTGTCAAACATCTTGGAATACTACCCCCCACCAATCCTGGCGGCGGGGGTAGCATTCCACCCTTCTAGAGGGAAAGGCATGTTAACTCTGACGAGTCCGGTAACTTCTTTCCAGAGCCCTGGCATCACAAAATGGATGCTGCTGCCACAGACACGAGTCTGGCCTCCTGCTGCTGGACGAAACTCCGGCAGGGGAGGCCTGGACAATAGGTTTCCTGTCCCAGGGAGGTGTGACCACC
>CAWUFW010025330.1:0-46451 GCA_963921515.1 Calotriton arnoldi
GCACGGTACCCAGGGGTCGCGGTTCCTCGTCACTCGTGGGGTCCAGTTGCCTCAGCTTCACTGGGGACTCACGATGGCCTTGGAGAAGTCAGGAAATCCACTTCTTGGGCTGCAGGGACTTCGGACTCCGGCGGGAGCGGCGTAGTTTGCGACCGTCGTTATCGTTTTTGGTGCCTGCCAAGCTGGGGAGTCACTCCTTGACTCCAAGGAGATTCTTCAGTCCTCTAATCGTGATGTAGAGCGTCGAAGGTCCAGGATTCAGTTTCAAAGTTTAGTCCAGGGATATCTAAACTTGCTGTGGCAAGGGTTCCCCATTTTAACCAGTAAAACAGGGAGGGACTAACTCTATGACCCCACCTATGGGAGGGTCAAGGGAGGGGTGGCTACACCCACTTCCCTTTGTCCAGTTTCGCGCCAGAGCAGGGGCAGGTAGCCCCTGAGCTGGTTTGAACTGGCATATGCACAGAGGAGCCTTTTGCTCCCCCAGTGCAGGACTTCAAAGCACTCTAAGAGTGCACCCACCCAGCCCCAATACACATTATCCTGTCTGGGGAGGTGGTCACACCTCCCTGCAACAGGAAACCTATTGTCCAGGCCTCCCCTGCCGGAGTTTCGTCCAGCAGCAGGAGGCCAGACTTGTGTCTGTGGCAGCAGCATCCATTTTGTGATGCCAGGGCTTCAGAAAGAAGTTACCGGGTAAGCCAGAGTTAACATGTCTTTCCCTCTAGAAGGGTGGAATGCTACCCCCGCCGCCAGGATTGGCGGGGGGTAGTATTCCAAGATGTTTGACACCAAACACGACATGTTTAGGTGCAGCCATTCCAAAGTTAGCATTTTACCGCGAGGATATAATGCGCTTAAGAGTATATGGTCAGGCTGCACTACAAACAGCATCAGAGATGGTCTCCGAACGCTGCAGAGGGGCCCTGCTCATGCAGGGGCACCCTCTCACATAGGAACCATGCACTCTGCCTTTAGGATTGATAAGGCCTGCCTTAGGAGTGACTTATAGGTTTATATGTGTGTATGTATTTCAGTGATATAGGTAACCTATATCACAGTAAGGGGTGCATGCACCACCTTACCCAGGCCGCAGTAGCAGACCTGTGGTGTCAGTTTGGATGGCCTTCCAGGGGTGGCATAATACATGCTGCAGCCCCTGGTAGGCCTCTGAGGTACCTATGCCCTTGGTACATAGTATACCATATACTAGGGACTTATAAGGGCACTCCAGATTCCAATCAGAGATGTGCCTAAGGCACATGGAAACCTTTTACAGAGAAAGCAGATAGACTGGGGCCCTGAACAGCAGGATCCCAGTCCAACTAAGTCATAAACCAGCAAAACACCATAAAAAAGTGGGGGCAACCATATAGTCAGATTCCACCTTCCTACATAACCCCCCCAAACGAAAGGAGATAAGGCTAACCTTGGCCAGTTGAGCCTTCATTGACTAAGTGGTCATATAAGGAAGCACCTGCACTAGCATGGTTGCCCCCTGTCTTATGGTCCACTAAGCAATCCCTCACCCTAAGGGTATGAGAGGGTCTCCACCATGGGGAATCACTACCTGTGGTGTGCTTAGGTAAAGTACAAGGCTGGTGAGGTGTCTGAGTAGGGAAGTGAGGCCCTAGGAATGTTGGCCTCAGCTTCCTCAGATCACTGGTCACCATGTATGCCTGTCTTTCCATGACTGAGTTGCACTTTGCTCTAAGGGTCAACCTTTGGCTGCCTACAGCTGGGGGTTGGGTCCCTTTGGATGGACTACTGGAGGGACAGGGCAGGTTTGGAACCTTCAGGTCCCAGGTTTGCCCTTGCCTACCAGAGTCCTTCTGGGGGAGGTCCCTACATAAAGGCATGGGGGATCCCTCAGTGTGTAGAGGAGTTTTCACCTGGCTAGGGCTACTAGACTGGGTGCCCCTAATCTGCTGATGGGGGCTTCCTCTGGACAGGGGGCCCTGGGGGTCCACTGACCTCCCTGACCTCTGCAGCCCTGGGCTGGCTGAGGCAGGGTAGAGAGGGGCAGGTTACCTGCTCCAGACTGGGTACCACCTTGGAAGGGTCCTCTGCCATCAGGGGTGTGGCCAGGCCAGGCCTGACTACGTCTGGGGCAGTTCCTTCACTAGGGGTAGGGTCAGTTCCCTGAGGAGGCTGACCCTTACCTACTGTCTGGAGGGAAGAAGACTTTTCTTCAACCCTTGTGCTCTCTTTTGGGGGAGTGTGGGCCATTCTTTCAGGCTCCATCTTTCCAAATTCCTGGGCTGGGGCTGTGGCCATTACAGCCCCACTAACCTTTACAGGGACGCCCAGCATCCTGAGATGGGTTTGGTGTTCCACTTCAGCCCAGGCTGAAATTTCCAGATCATTGCCCATCAGGCAATCGACAGGTAGGGTTGGGGACACTGCCACTCTTTTTGGGCCTGTGACCCCCTCCCAGCTGAGATTGACTATGGCCATGGGGTGATCTGTTCTGACACCATCAATGTTGGTCACCTGGTATTTAAACTCAGGTAAAAGCTGGTGAGGGGGGACTAGTTTCCCTGCCACCATGGTGACACTAGCCCCTGTGTCCCTAAATGCCACAGCTTTCTGACCATTAATTATTGGCTCCAATCTGTACCTGCCCAATGCTATGGGACCCATGGTAAAGGTGGCAAATCCTATACCACCATCAGAGTCAGAGGAGTCTGTTGAGGAGTCCCTGTCTAAACTAGGGCCCACCTCTGTTCCTCTTGCAAAAGCACCTAACTTTTTGGGTGCACTACTCCCAACTGGAGGATTACTACTGGTAGTACCAGGAGGGGTGGTAGTAGTTGTGGGAGGAACATTTTCTTTATTGCCAATCCTGGGGCAACTGGGATCAGTTTTCCAGTGCCCAGGCTTTTTACAGACATGGCAATATGGTTTCTTTTCAGGAGAGGAAGGAGTTTGGGACCCACCCCCAGAAGAGGAATTTTGGGGCCCTGTAGGGGACTTATCCTTAGATTTATCCCCACCTTTCTCTTGGGACTTAGTAGAATCTTTCTTCTGGTCACCACCCTGATTTCTAGTTTTTACTCTGGTTCTGACCCATTTGTCTGCCTTCTTTCCCAATTCTTGGGGAGAGGTCAGATCAGAGTCCACCAGATACTGGTGCAAAAGCTGGTTTTGACAATTATTAAGGATCTGCTCCCTCATAATCAAATTGTACAATCCTAAAAAGTCATGCACTTTGTTGCCATGTATCCAACCTTCCAGAGCCTTTGTAGCACAATCTACAAAATCAACCCAGTCTTGAGTCTGAGCTTTTTGGGTGTCTCTGAACTTCAACCTATACTGTTCAGTGGTTAGGCCAAACCCATCTATCAGAGCACTCTTCAAGACTGTGTAATTGTCAGCATCCTCTTCTCTTACAGTGAGGAGCTTGTCTCTACCTTTGTCTGCAAAGGAGAGCCACAAGATTGCTGCCCACTGCCTCTGGGGGACCTTCTGAACTTTACAGGCCCTCTCCAGTGCAGTTATCCATTTGTGGATGTCATCCCCACTCTGGTAGGGAGGGACAATCTTGTTTAGGTTTCTATGGTCATAAGACCTGTCCCTATCTCTAGGGATATTGCTGCCACCATGGGACTCTAGTCCCAACTTTCTTCTCTCTCTAAGGAGATCTAGGGATTCCCTATCTAAAGCCAGTTGCTTTTTTCTGATTTCCAGCTGAGTTTCCTCATACCGTACCAGCCTGGCTCTCCTCTCATGAGAGGATTCCCTCCTGTGAGAGGAGACAGAGCTCCCTATAGAGGTGCCAGAGTGGTTAGACTCCTGAGAAGGAGATCTAGACTTCCTGGGCACACTCTTAATCCTTCCTGGGGGGACAAAGAGGGCATCATCTTGATCATCATCCACAGGAGGGATTGGGTTTTCCAGGTCAGGGTCATTGTCACCCTCCTGGCCAGTTTCAGAGGGGGGGCTGGGGGTATTGGTACCCCTGGCCTCCTCCTCTTCTCCTGCCCCACCCTCAGCTCCTACCCCTTCAGTCCCCAAGGGCTTACTAAGGTCATAAGCCACCAACAACTCCTTGAGGTGTTGGGTGGTGGGACTTTGGCCTGTCCTTAGTTTTCTCAAGTTACATAAAGCTCTCAATTCCAAGAATGGGAGTGTATCATACTTGGAGGGTGGAAGCTCAATGGCTTCCTGCAAGGATTCTTTAGATCCTACCCTTAAAGACATTACTAGTGTGGTGTGGTGTATGCACTACCTACTCTAGTGTGGCCTACTAAACTCTCTTGAGTTGTAGAAAGGGTTGTGCTATCCCTTAACACACAACTCTAAGTTCAGTAGAACTTACTGTATTCTAAGCTTAAATTATATGTACCTTAGGTACCTTTAGTGGTTTTCAGTTGATCAATTCAATTGAGATTATCTGGTAAAACAATAGCAAGCTGGAATCCCACACGCTGCACACCAATGTGAGAAGTTGGCCTGGCATATGCTGTCCACTAATTATAGTGGGCACCTTGCACCAGTCCAAACAACCCCTTATTGGAGATAGGTTAAAGACAACCTTTATTGAAAGCTATCCTAGTGGTAGCTATGGAGAGCAGCCTTCAGGCTAAGTCTTGAAGGAATGTAAAGCAGCTTGTTTTACCAGTCTATAATCTCTTGAGTGACCAAATGAAAGAGCACCACACCAGGTATATATTCAAAATATATGTATTTATTGCTAAACACACCCCTCTAGTCTCTTTATGAGGCTAGAGTTCGAAGTACATAAGTAATAAGTTATTTAAACACAGTAATAGCACAAATACACGTTTGGGCCCTAGGGGCGTACCAAACCATATACCAATAAAGTGGTATAAGAACCACGACTGAACTAGACACTAGGCCTAGAGCCTCTAGAAGTGCTTGGACCACAAGGAACCACCCAAGGTAGTGACACAGGGGACCCACGGGGGACGCGTGCAGTGTAAATACACAACCGCGATACGCCGTTTACTTCTATGGAGAAAGTCGCGGTCAGGAAATTAAAGGAAAGGGACACTTAGAGGAGGACTAGGAACAAACCCTTTGAGATCTAGGACTTTGAAGAGTCTCTACCCACGGGAGCACCGGAGTACTCGTGTTACCTCACCCAGGGAAGCCGGGTGCATAGGTGCCGTTCGGGGTCGGGTTTCGCTGTCGATTCCTATGAAGATCTGCTGCAAAGTGCTGCTGGCGACCAGGAGGAAAGTGTCCGGGTGGATCCAAGAGTGGATCGAGGATCTGAAGTACCTGAAAGCAGAGGGGACAGAGTCTGGGTCACTAGCCAGTGACCAGGAAGGCGATGAGCAGATGCCCACCGATGTTGGGTGCTTCAGGTGCGTCGTCGGTCGTCTTGACTCCGCAGTCACGAGGTCCAGGAGGCGTTGTCGGCGTCTAGGAGCAGGATTCGGACTGTAACACGACGTCTGCTGCTTGCTGAGGTATCGGCGACCGGATTGGACCCAACAAGCCTTGGCAACAGCAAATCTCGTGAAAGTGAAGAAAAGTCGATGGTGCAGACCAGCAAGGTCTGGGGAACTCACCCAGCGAAGGTAAGTCAGGGCAGGCCTGGAGCAACCAGGGGAGCCCTTTGGTTTCTTTAGAAAGTCTTCTGGGGACCCCCGAGCCGGCTGGCAAGGGATTGCAAAGACACCTCGGGCGGAATCACTCAACAGGGGCCCACGGTCACTCGGAACGGTGTAGGCCTCTGATCTTCGGAGGGATTCCTGCTGGAGGCCGGGACCACACGTGATCCAAAGCACAAGTTCGTAGAACGTTGAGAAGGGGTTGCACTCGACAATAGTGCACAGTACCCAGGGGTCGTGGTTCCTCGTCACTCGTGGGGTCCACTTGCCTCAGCTTCGCTGGGGACTCACGATGGCCTTGGAGAAGTCAGGAAATCCACTTCTTGGGCTGCAGGGACTTCGGACTCCGGCGGGAGCGGCGTAGTTTGCGAACGTCGTTGTCGTTTTTGGTGCCTGCCAAGCAGGGGAGTCACTCCTTGACTCCAAGGGAGATTCTTCAGTCCTCTAATCGTGATGTAGAGCGTCGAAGGTCCAGGATTCAGTTTCAAAGTTTAGTCCAGGGATATCTAAACTTGCTGTGGCAAGGGTTCCCCATTTTAACCAGTAAAACAGGGAGGGACTAACTCTATGACCCCACCTATGGGAGGGTCAAGGGAGGGGGTGGCTACACCCACTTCCCTTTGTCCAGTTTCGCGCCAGAGCAGGGGCAGGTAGCCCCTGAGCTGGTTTGAACTGGCATATGCACAGAGGAGCCTTTTGCTCCCCCAGTGCAGGACTTCAAAGCACTCTAAGAGTGCACCCACCCAGCCCCAATACACATTATCCTGTCTGGGGAGGTGGTCACACCTCCCTGCAACAGGAAACCTATTGTCCAGGCCTCCCCTGCCGGAGTTTCGTCCAGCAGCAGGAGGCCAGACTTGTGTCTGTGGCAGCAGCATCCATTTTGTGATGCCAGGGCTTCAGAAAGAAGTTACCGGGTAAGCCAGAGTTAACATGTCTTTCCCTCTAGAAGGGTGGAATGCTACCCCCGCCGCCAGGATTGGCGGGGGGTAGTATTCCAAGATGTTTGACACCAAACACGACATGTTTAGGTGCAGCCATTCCAAAGTTAGCATTTTACCGCGAGGATATAATGCGCTTAAGAGTATATGGTCAGGCTGCACTACAAACAGCATCAGAGATGGTCTCCGAACGCTGCAGAGGGGCCCTGCTCATGCAGGGGCACCCTCTCACATAGGAACCATGCACTCTGCCTTTAGGATTGATAAGGCCTGCCTTAGGAGTGACTTATAGGTTTATATGTGTGTATGTATTTCGTGATATAGGTAACCTATATCACAGTAAGGGGTGCATGCACCACCTTACCCAGGCCGCAGTAGCAGACCTGTGGTGTCAGTTTGGATGGCCTTCCAGGGGTGGCATAATACATGCTGCAGCCCCTGGTAGGCCTCTGAGGTACCTATGCCCTTGGTACATAGTATACCATATACTAGGGACTTATAAGGGCACTCCAGATTCCAATCAGAGATGTGCCTAAGGCACATGGAAACCTTTTTACAGAGAAAGCAGATAGACTGGGGCCCTGAACAGCAGGATCCCAGTCCAACTAAGTCATAAACCAGCAAAACACCATAAAAAAAGTGGGGGCAACCATATAGTCAGATTCCACCTTCCTACAGTCATTCAGTCAGTCAGTGAGAGAGTCAGTCAGTCAGTTAGTCAGTCAGTGAGACAGAGTGAGAGAGTCAGTCAGTGAGAGAGAGTGAGAGAGTCAGTCAGTGAGAGAGAGTCAGTCAGTGAGAGAGAGAGAGTCAGACAGTCAGTCAGTCAGTCAGTGAGACAGAGTGAGAGAGTCAGTCAGTGAGAGAGAGAGTCAGTCAGTGAGAGAGAGTCAGAGAGTCAGTCAGTGAAAGAGAGTCAGAGAGTCAGTCAGTGAGAGAGAGAGAGAGTCAGACAGTCAGTCAGTCAGTCAGTGAGACAGAGTGAGAGAGTCAGTCAGTGAGAGAGAGAGAGAGAGTCAGTCAGTGAAAGAGTCAGTCAGTGAGAGAGAGAGAGTCAGTCAGTGAGAGAGAGAGTCAGTCAGTGAGAGAGAGAGTTAGTCAGTGAGAGAGAGAAAGAGAGTCAGTCAGTGAGAGAAAGAGTCAGAGAGTCACTCAGTGAGAGCGAGAGAGTCAGACAGTCAGTCAGTCAGTGAGAGAGAGAGTGAGAGAGTCAGTCAGTCTGTCAGAGAGTCAGTGAGACTCTGTCAGTCAGTCAGTGGGAGAGTGAGAGAGTCAGTCATTCAGTCAGTGAGAGAGAGAGAGAGTCAGTCAGTCAGTGAGAGAGAGAGAGCGTGAGAGAGTCAGTCAGTCAGTCAGTGAGAGAGAGAGTGAGAGAGTCAGTCAGTCAGTGAGAGAGTCAGTCAGTCAGTCAGTGAGAGAGAGAAAGTCAGACAGTGAGTCAGTGAGAGAGAGTCAGTCAGTGAGAGAGAGAGAGAGAGAGAGAGTGAGAAATTCAGTCAGTCAGTGAGAGAGTCATTCAGTCAGTCGGTGAGAGAGTCAGTCAGTCAGTCAGTCAGTCAGTGGGAGAGTGAGAGAGTCAGTCATTCAGTCAGTGAGAGAGAGAGTGAGAGAGTCAGTCAGTCAGTCAGTCAGTCAGTGAGAGAGAGAGAGTGAGAGAGTCAAGTCAAGTCAAGTCAAGGAAAGATTTATTCGATTGTTATTGTACCAATCATAAAAGCAACATACAAAAACACATATAAAATTTCATTGTGAATTACACCGAGTAAAGACTAAAAGTACACAACAATATTTTCGAGGTAACATAAAACCATATAGATACAAAATTTAAAACCAGCAATCGCAGGGGAGGAAGTGCCCAGAGATTACAGAGCGCCAAATAACATACGTTTCCTCTGCTGGAGCGCTTTCTTTAGAAAGTTGGCTACTCTCCACGCAATGTGTTCATCTTCCAGTAACTGCAACCAGATAAAAGCTGGGCGACATTGCCTTACACCTTGACGTCTTAAAAGTGGAAGTATCCACACTTTCCTCAACTCTACATAAAATTTACAAAAGAAAATTAGGTGAATCGTGGACTGCTCAGAATGATTGTCACAAAGGCAAAGTGTCATGTTTCGGGACCAGTCGTTCATGATTGGTGTTGTCAATAATCTATGAACGTTACCCAATCTAAATCTTGTCAAAAGCATCCTATCGAAGGCTCCTGGTACGAATAGTAAGTAAGGCTCCGTTCGCATACAGGAAAGCGTTAACTGATGCTGCATAACGCTGGGTTTTGCCATTTCCCCTGCCACTCTCAGTGAGCCCAATAGTTGGAGACCCTCTATTCTCAGGGCCTTTCTCGACACAGATAACATAGTCGCGGGATTGGTAAAATATTCCGGATGACCAAGGTCCTTCATGAAGCTACATATAAACCTAATTCAGGGGATCTTTACGGCCCCATCCAAACTCAAACTATCTTGCAGGATATCTCTATTTAACTTCGTCTGCTCCTTGGTCCAAATCCTATGCCATAGGAGTACTGGTTCCAGTTTGATGAGATCGGAGATGAAAGAGAAACCCAGCTCCTCATGGCAAACAAAGGAGGACATACTAGGAGGAGCGGACAAAATATACTGCAAGAAAGAGTTTTCCACCTGCTGCAATGGGAGGGTATTAACGAAGCCCCACACTCCTGCCCCATACATAGCGGCTGTGATGCACTTTGCTTTAAATATTTGCAAAAGCTTCCCTGGCGGCTTCCTCCCCAATTTCTTAGTGAAGGATGAGAGAGTCAGTCAGTCAGTGAGTCAGTCAGTCAGTCAGTCAGTGAGAGAGTCAGTTAGTCAGTCAGTCAGAGAGTCAGTGAGAGTCAGTCACTCAGTCAGTGAGAGAGTGAGAGAGTCAGTCAGTCAGTGAGAGAGAGAGAGAGTGAGTCAGTCAGTCAGTGAGAGAGAGATTGAGAGAGTGAGTCAGTCAGTTAGTGAGAGAGAGAATCAGTCAGTGAGTCAGTCAGTCAGTGAGTCAGTCAGTCAGTTAGTCAGTCAGTGAGACAGAGTGAGAGAGTCAGTCAGTGAGAGAGAGAGAGTCAGTCAGTGAGAGAGAGTCAGTCAGTGAGAGAGAGAGAGTCAGTCAGTGAGAGAGAGAGAGAGTCAGTCAGTGAGAGAGAGAGAGAGTCAGAGAGTCAGTCAGTGAGAGAGAGTCAGACAGTCAGTCAGTCAGCGAGAGAGTCAGTCAGTCAGTGAGAGAGAGCGTGAGATATTCAGTCAGTGAGAGAGTCATTCAGTCAGTCGGTGAGAGAGTCAGTCAGTCAGTCAGTCAGTGAGAGAGAGAGTGAGAGAGTCAGTCAGTTAGTCAGTCAGTCAGTCAGTGAGAGAGTCAGTCAGTCAGTGAGTCAGTCAGTGAGAGAGTCAGTCAGTCAGTGAGAGAGTCAGTCAGTGAGAGAGAGAGTGAGAGAGTCAGTCAGTCAGTCAGTGAGAGAGAGTGAGAGAGTCAGTCAGTCAGAGAGTCAGTGAGAGTCAGTCAGTCAGTCAGTCAGTGAGAGAGTCAGTCAGTCAGTCAGAGAGAGATTGAGAGAGTCAGTCAGTCAGTGAGAGAGAGAGTGAGAGAGTCAGTCAGTCAGTCAGTGAGAGAGTCAGTCAGTCAGTCAGTGAGAGAGAGAGTGAGAGAGTCAGTCAGTCAGTTAGTCAGTCAGAGAGTCAGTGAGAGTCAGTCAGTCAGTCAGTGAGAGAGAGAGTGAGAGAGTCAATCAGTCAGTGAGAAACAGATTGAGAGAGTCAGTCAGTCAGTCAGTGAGAGAGAGAGAGAGTGAGAGAGTCAGTCAGTCAGTGAGAGAGAGAGTGAGTGAGAGAGTCAGTCAGTCAGTCAGTGAGAGAGAGAGTGAGAGTCAGTCAGTCATTTAGTCAGTCAGTCAGTCAGTGAGAGAGAGAGAGTGAGAGAGTCCGTCAGTCAGTGAGAGAGTCAGTGAGTCAGTTAGTCAGTGAGAGAGTCAGTCAGTCAGAGAGAGAGAGTGAGAGAGTCAGTCAGTCAGAGAGTCAGTCAGAGAGTGAGAGAGGCAGTCAGTCAGTGAGCGAGAGATTGAAAGAGAGTGAGTGAGTGAGTCAGTTAGTGAGAGAGAGAGAGAGTGAGACAGTCAGTCAGTGAGAGTCAGTCAGTCAGTTAGTCAGTGAGTGAGACAGAGTGAGAGAGTCAGTCAGTGAGAGAGAGTCAGTCAGTGAGAGAGAGTGAGCGAGTCAGTGAGAGAGAGTGAGAGAGTCAGTGAGAGCGAGAGAGTTAGTCAGTGAGAGAGAGAGAGAGAGTCAGAGAGTCAGTCAGTGAGAGAAAGAGCCAGAGAGTCAGTCAGTGAGAGAGAGAGAGAGTCAGACAGTCAGTCAGTGAGAGAGAGAGTGAGTGAGAGAGTCAGTCAGTCAGTCAGAGAGTCAGTGAGAGTCAGTGAGAGTCAGTCAGTCAGTCAGTCAGTCAGTGAGAGAGTGAGTCAGTCAGTCAGAGAGAGATTGAGAGAGTCAGTCAGTCAGTCAGTGAGAGAGTCAGTCAGTCAGTCAGTCAGAGAAAGAGTGTGAGAGAGACAGTCAGTCAGTTAGAGAGGCAGTCAGTGAGTCAGTCAGTCAGTGAGAGAGTCACTCAGTCAGTCAGTCATTGAGAGAGTCAGTCAGTCAGTCAGTGAGAGAGAGAGTGAGAGAGAGAGTCAGTCAGTTAGTCAGTCAGCGAATCAGTGAGAGTCAGTCAGTCAGTCAGTGAGAGAGTCAGTCAGTCAGTGAGAGAGAGTCAGTCAGTGAGAGAGAGAGAGTGAGAGAGTCAGTCAGTCATTTAGTCAGTCAGTCAGTGAGAGAGAGAGTGAGAGAGTCAGTCAGTCAGTCAGTGAGTCAGTTAGTCAGTGAGAGAGTCAGTCGGTGAGTCAGTCAGTCAGTGAGAGAGTCAGTCAGTCAGTCAGAGAGAGAGTAAGAGAGTGAGTCAGTCAGTGTGAGAGAGAGAGATTGAGAGAGTGAGTCAGTCAGTCAGTCAGTGAGAGAGAGAGTGAGAGAGTCAGTCAGTCAGTCAGTGAGAGAGTCAGTCAGTCAGTTAGTCAGTCAGTGAGACAGAGTGAGAGAGTCAGTCAGTGAGAGTCAGTCAGTGAGAGAGAGTGAGAGAGTCAGTCAGTGAGAGAGAGAGTCAGTCAGTGAGAGAGAGTCAGAGAGTCAGTCAGTGAGAGAGAGAGAGAGTCAGAGAGTCAGTCAGTGAGAGAGAGAGTCAGACAGTCAGTCAGTCAGTCAGTGAGACAGAGTGAGAGAGTCAGTCAGTGAGAGAGAGAGAGAGTCAGTCAGTGAAAGAGTCAGTCAGTGAGAGAGAGAGTTAGTCAGTGAGAGAGAGAGAGTAAGAGAGTCAATCAGTGAGAGAAAGAGTCAGAGAGTCATTCAGTGAGAGCGAGAGAGTCAGACAGTCAGTCAGTCAGTGAGAGAGAGAGTCAGTCAGTCTGTCAGAGAGTCAGTGAGACTCAGTCAGTCAGTCAGTCAGTGGGAGAGTGAGAGAGTCAGTCATTCAGTCAGTGAGAGAGAGATTGAGAGTCAGTCAGTCAGTCAGTCAGTGAGAGAGAGCGTGAGAGAGTCAGTCAGTCAGTCAGTGAGAGAGAGAGTGAGAGAGTCAGTCAGTCAGTCAGTGAGAGAGTCAGTCAGTCAGTGAGAGAGAGAAAGTCAGACAGTCAGTCAGTCAGTCAGTGAGAGAGTCAGTCAGTCAGTGAGAGAGAGAGAGAGAGAGAGTGAGAAATTCAGTCAGTCAGTGAGAGAGTCATTCAGTCAGTTGGTGAGAGAGTCAGTCAGTCAGTGAGAGAGAGAGTGAGAGAGTCAGTCAGTTAGTCAGTCAGTCAGTCAGTGAGAGAGTCAGTCAGTCAGTCAGTGAGAGAGTCAGTCAGTCAGTGAGAGAGTCAGTCAGTCAGTCAGTCAGTGAGTGAGAGAGTCAGTCAGAGAGTCAGTGAGAGTCAGTGAGAGTCAGTGAGAGTCAGTCAGTCAGTCAGTGAGAGAGTGAGAGAGTCAGTCAGTCAGTGAGAGAGAGATTGAGAGAGTCAGTCAGTGAGAGAGAGAGTGAGAGAGTCAGTCAGTCAGTCAGAGAGAGAGTGAGAGAGAGAGTCAGTCAGTCAGTGAGAGAGTCAGTCAGTCAGTCAGTGAGAGAGTCAGTCAGTCAGTCAGTGAGAGAGAGAGTGAGAGAGTCAGTCAGTCAGTTAGTCAGTCAGAGAGTCAGTGAGAGTCAGTCAGTCAGTGAGAGAGTCAATCAGTCAGTGAGAAAGAGATTGAGAGAGTCAGTCAGTCAGTGAGAGAGAGAGAGAGAGAGTCAGTCAGTCAGTGAGAGAGAGAGTGAGAGAGTCAGTCAGTCAGTGAGAGAGAGAGTGAGAGAGTCAGTCAGTCATTTAGTCAGTCAGTCAGTCAGTGAGAGAGAGAGAGAGAGTGAGCGAGTCAGTCAGTCACTCAGTGAGAGAGTCAGTGAGTCAGTTAGTCAGTGAGAGAATCAGTCAGTCAGTCAGAGAGAGAGAGTGAGAGAGTCAGTCAGTCAGAGAGTCAGTCAGTCAGTGAGAGAGGCAGTCAGTCAGTGAGAGAGGCAGTCAGTCAGTGAGAGAGAGATTGAGAGAGTGAGTGAGTCAGTCAGTTAGTGAGAGAGAGAGTGAGACAGTCATTCAGTCAGTCAGTGAGAGTCAGTCAGTCAGTCAGTTAGTCAGTGAGTGAGACAGAGTGAGAGAGTCAGTCAGTGAGAGAGAGTCAGTCAGTGAGAGCGAGAGAGTTAGTCAGTGAGAGAGAGAGAGAGAGAGAGGAAGAGAGTCAGTCAGTGAGAGAAAGAGACAGAGAGTCAGTCAGTGAGGGAGAGAGAGAGTCAGTCAGTCAGTCAGTGAGAGAGAGAGTGAGTGAGAGAGTCAGTCAGTCAGTCAGAGAGTCAGTGAGAGTCAGTCAGTCAGTCAGTCAGTGAGAGAGTGAGTGAGTCAGTCAGTCAGTGAGAGAGTCACTCAGTCAGTCAGTCAGTCAGTCAGTGAGAGAGTGAGTGAGAGAGTCAGTCAGTGAGAGAGTCAGTCAGTGAGAAAGAGAGTGAGGGAGTCAGTCAGTCAGTGAGAGAGGCAGTCAGTGAGTCAGTCAGTCAGTGAGAGAGTCACTCAGTCAGTCAGTCATTGAGAGAGTCAGTCAGTCAGTGAGAGAGAGAGTGAGAGAGTCAGTCAGTTAGTCAGTCAGCGAGTCAGTGAGAGTCAGTCAGTCAGTGAGAGAGTCAGTCAGTCAGTGAGAGAGAGAGTTAGTCAGTGAGAGAGAGAGAGAGAGTCAGTCAGTCATTTAGTCAGTCAGTCAGTGAGAGAGAGTGAGAGAGTCAGTCAGTCAGTCAGTTAGTGAGTCAGTTAGTCAGTGAGAGAGTCAGTCGGTGAGTCAGTCAGTCAGTGAGAGAGAGAGAGAGTCAGTCAGTCAGTCATAGAGAGAGACAGTGAGAGAGTCAGTCAGTCAGTCAGTCAGAGAGTCAGTGAGAGAGTCAGTCAGTCAGTGAGAGAGTGAGTCAGTCAGTGAGAGAGAGATTGAGAGAGTGAGTCAGTCAGTCAGTGAGAGAGAGAGTGAGAGAGTCAAACAGTCAGTCAGTGAGAGAGTCAGTCAGTTAGTCAGTCAGTGAGACAGAGTGAGAGAGTCAGTCAGTCAGTGAGAGTCAGTGAGTGAGAGAGAGAGAGAGAGAGAGTCAGACAGACAGTCAGTCAGTCAGTGAGACAGAGTGAGAGAGTCAGTCAGTAAGAGAGAGAGTCAGTCAGTGAGAGAGAGTCATAGAGTCAGTCAGTGAGAGAGCGAGTCAGAGAGTCAGTCAGTGAGAGAGAGAGTCAGACAGTCAGTCAGTCAGTCAGTCAGTGAGACAGAGTGAGAGAGTCAGTCAGTGAGAGAGAGAGAGTCAGTCAGTGAGAGAGAGAGTTAGTCAGTGAGAGAGAGAGAGTCAGAGAGTCAGTCAGTGAGAGAAAGAGTCAGAGAGTCACTCAGTGAGAGCGAGAGAGTCAGACAGTCAGTCAGTCAGTGAGAGAGAGTGAGAGAGTCAGTCAGTCTGTCAGAGAGTCAATGAGACTCAGTCAGTCAGTCAGTCAGTGAGAGAGTGAGTGAGAGAGTCAGTCAAACAGTCAGTGAGAGAGAGATTGAGAGAGTCAGTGAGTCAGTGAGAGAGAGCGTGAGAGAGTCAGTCAGTCAGAGAGTCAGTCAGTCAGTCAGTGAGAGAGTCAGTCAGTCAGTCAGTGAGAGTCGGTCAGTCGGTCAGTCAGTCAGTGAGAGAGAGAGTCAGTCAGTCAGTCAGTCAGAGAGTCAGTGAGAGTCAGTCAGTCAGTGAGAGAGTCAGTCAGTCAGTGAGATAAAGAGAGATTGAGAGAGTCAGTCAGTAAGTCAGTGAGAGAGAGAGTGAGAGAGTCAGTCATTGAGAGAGAGAGTGAGAGAGTCAGTCAGTTAGTCAGTGAGAGAGAGAGTGAGAGAGTCAGTCAGTCATTTAGTCAATCAGTCAGTGAGAGAGAGAGTGAGAGAGTCAGTCAGTCAGTCAGTCAGTGAGAGAGTCAGTCAGTCAGTCAGTCAGTTAGTCAGTGAGAGAGTCAGGCAGTGAGTCAGTCGGTCAGTGAGAGAGTCAGTCAGTCAGTCAGAGAGAGAGAGAGTGAGAGAGGCTGTCAGTCAGTCAGAGAGTCAGTCAGTCAGTGAGAGAGAGAGAGTCAGTCAGTCAGTGAGAGAGAGATTGAGAGAGTGAGTCAGTCAGTCAGTCAGTGAGAGAGAGAGTGAGAGAGTCAGTCAGTGAGTCAGTCAGTGAGAGAGTCAGTCAGTCAGTCAGTTAGTCAGTCAGTGAGACAGACTGAGAGAGTCAGTCAGTGAGAGAGAGCCAGACAGTCGGTCAGTCAGTCAGTCAGTGAGTGAGACAGAGTGAGAGAGTCAGTCAGTGAGAGAGAGAGTCAGTCAGTGAGAGAGAGTGAGAGAGTCAGTCAGTGAGAGAGAGTTAGTCAGTGAGAGAGAGAGAGAGAGAGCGTCAGAGAGTCAGTCAGTGAGAGAAAGAGTCAGAGAGTCAGTCAGTGAGAGAGAGAGAGTCAGACAGTCAGTCAGTGAGAGAGAGAGTGAGAGAGTCAGTCAGAGAGTCAGTGAGAGTCAGTCAGTCAGTCAGTCAGTCAGTGAGAGAGTCAGTCAGTCAGTCAGTGAGAGAGAGATTGAGAGAGTCAGTCAGTCAGACAGTGAGAGAGAGAGAGTGAGAGAGAGAGTCAGTCAGTCAGTCAGTGAGAGAGAGTGAGAGAGTCAGTCTGTCAGTGAGAGTCAGTCAGTCAGTGAGTCAGTCAGTCAGTGAGAGAGTCAGTCAGTCAGTCAGTCAGTGAGAGAGTCCGTCAGTGAGAGAGAGAGTGAGAGAGTCAGTCAGTCAGTTAGTCAGTCAGAGAGTCAGTGAGAGTCAGTCAGTCAGTCAGTGAGAGAGTCAATTAGGCAGTGAGAGAGAGATTGAGAGAGTAAGTCAGTCAGTAAGTCAGTGAGAGCGTGAGAGAGTCATTCAGTCAGTGAGAGAGAGAGAGTGTCAGTCAGTGAGAGCGAGAGTGAGAGAGTCAGTCAGTCATTTAGTCAGTCAGTCAGTGAGAGAGAGAGTGAGAGAGTCAGTCAGTCAGTCAGTGAGAGAGTCAGTCAGTCAGTCAGTGAGTCAGTTAGTCAGTGAGAGAGTCAGGCAGTGAGTCAGTCAGTCAGTGAGAGAGTCAGTCAGCCAGTCAGTCAGAGCGAGAGAGTGAGAGAGTCAGTCAGTCAGTCAGAGAGTCAGTCAGTCAGTCAGTCAGTGAGAGAGAGAGTCAGTCAGTCAGTGAGAGAAAGATTGAGAGAGTGAGTCAGTCAGTCAGTGAGAGAGTGAGAGAGTCAGTCAGTCAGTCAGCGAGAGAGTCAGTCACTGAGAGAGTCAGTCAGTGAGAGAGAGAGTCAGTCAGTGAGAGAGAGAGAGAGAGAGAGAGAGTCAGACAGTCAGTCAGTCAGTCAGAGAGTCAGTCAGTCAGTCAGTGAGAGAGAGAGTGAGAGAGTCAGTCAATCAGTCAGTCAGTCAGTCAGTGAGAGAGTCAGTCAGTGAGAGAGTCAGTCAGTCAGTCAGTGAGAGAGAGATTGAGAGAGTCAGTCAGTCAGACAGTGAGAGAGAGAGTGAGAGAGAGAGAGTCAGTCAGTCAGTCAGTGAGAGAGAGTGAGAGAGTCAGTCTGTCAGTTAGAGTCAGTCAGTCAGTGAGTCAGTCAGTCAGTGAGAGAGTCAGTCAGTCAGTCAGTCAGTGAGAGAGTCCGTCAGTGAGAGAGAGAGTGAGAGAGTTAGTCAGTCAGTTAGTCAGTCAGAGAGTCAGTGAGAGTCAGTCAGTCAGTCAGTGAGAGAGTGAGAGAGTCAGTTAGGCAGTGAGAGAGAGATTGAGAGAGTCAGTCAGTAAGTCAGTAAGTCAGTGAGAGCGTGAGAGAGTCATTCAGTCAGTGAGAGAGAGAGAGAGAGTGTCAGTCAGTGAGAGCGAGAGTGAGAGAGTCAGTGAGTCATTTAGTCAGTCAGTCAGTGAGAGAGAGAGTGAGAGAGTCAGTCAGTCAGTCAGTGAGAGAGTCAGTCAGTCAGTCAGTGAGTCAGTTAGTCAGTGAGAGAGTCAGGCAGTGAGTCAGTCAGTCAGTGAGAGAGTCAGTCAGCCAGTCAGTCAGAGAGAGAGAGTGAGAGAGTCAGTCAGTCAGAGAGTCAGTCAGTCAGTGAGAGAGAGAGAGAGTCAGTCAGTCAGTGAGAGAAAGATTGAGAGAGTGAGTCAGTCAGTCAGTGAGAGAGTGAGAGAGTCAGTCAGTCAGTCAGCGAGAGAGTCAGTCAGTCAGTCAGTTAGTCAGTCAGTGAGACAGACTGAGAGAGTCAGTCAGTGAGAGAGAGTCAGTCAGTGAGAGAGAGAGAGAGAGTCAGTCAGTCAGTCAGTCAGTCAGAGAGTCAGTCAGTCAGTCAGTCAGTGAGAGAGAGAGTGAGAGAGTCAGTCAATCAGTCAGTCAGTCAGTCAGTGAGAGAGTCAGTCAGAGAGAGAGAGAGTGAGAGAGTCAGTCAGTCAGTCAGTCAGAAAGTCAGGACCAATTTTGGCAAGGAGGGACAACTAAAGGAAGGTTGTTATTATTACTACAATAATTATTAAGGTGGTCATTATTATTAGTTCTAGTAGAACTAGTATTAATATTACTTTTCCTGCTGATGATTTAAAGACTAACAAATAGTGTAATGAAGGGCAATAATGTCAATGGCAAAGTTGCTAGGAATAATAATAATTAATAATATTATCATACTTAAGAATAAAAAAGAAGACAAAAGGGATGCATATAAACCGTTGCAAAAAAATAATAAGGGGTTAAAATGACGCGTGTGTTTGCAATATATGCACAAGGACAAAAATCATGGGAACAGAAAACAAGCGCGGCCGCAAAGTGAAAGCGACCGCGCTGTGTTTCATTAGTAACATGATCCACAACAACAAGGGAGGAATGCAGCTGACACAAAGCGCGCCATGCTCGCTCCCGACACCAAAACGCCGTGGGAGTGACCTTTACACAAAGAGGTGGGACATGCACCCGCCTTTGGCCATTTGCGTGCTTTCATTATTGAAAGCCACACGCAAAGGCTAATAGAATGTGTGGGAGTTACCAGACCCACACGAAGTACTTTTGGGGAAGTTTGGAGTGCTTACAAGTAGCCTCCCATAGTGCAACGCATGCGCGCTGCGCTAGGCTCGACCTAAAAAAGCGTTAGGAGAGACCGTGTCCTGCCTGCAATAGCAAGCAGGACAAAGCTGTTTGAGAAAATAGTGCTCAGAGGCTGTAATTAAAGCCTATCGAGCAGCAACACACTTAACAGGGAGTGTCGCCATGGGAGGTTACAAAATGAGGCAAGGCGGTACTAAGGAGGGACTACTAAGCCTTTTAACCAATGAACAGACACAGTTTACAGTGGACAATGACACAAGCCAATGAAAAATGTGGGCGGAGAGTGGGCGGAGCTCCAAGTCCCTACCTCAATCTAGCATGCCTCGCAAAGTAGCGCATGCGCTGCCCAGGCTCGACCTAACAAACAGGACTCCCCATCCAGAAATTAGAAGTACAGTGAAACTAACCTCAAAAGGAGACGGACTGAAAAAGGAAGATTTAATGTAGAGGCGACCTCACAATTTTTAAATTCACCTGCTTTGCATATTTTAAAGATCTTGTTCACACTTTAAAGAATTGGTTCATCTTCTCGTAAAAGAAGGGAAGGAGATAGTGGAGGCAAATAGAATGTTGAGAAGGTCGCTGTTATGTAATGTTCCCCTTTGCGGTTTCAAGGTTAGCATTCTTTGCATATCTGGGTTGGATCATGATGTTATTGAGTTATAACATGTCTCAAATTAGTGGAATGCAAGCTTTCTCTTTGAGGGTCATGGATGGACTAAATGGATATGGGTGATGTGCAGTCAGGTTTTTTTCCCGTTATGTATTTCTTGTATGTTTCGTTATTTCAGATAGGTCTGATGTGTAGATAGATTGTTTCTTTAGTGAAGTATTATTTATGAATTTAAGAGGGCATGACAGGTTTGCATGCTAATCGCTTGATCACACGCAAGCAGATATTGTTCTCTCTCTTTGGGCCACATGTATCAACCAATTTTGCGTTCGCAACGTGCTGATTTTTACATGTATCAAACCCTATGTATCAAACCCTATTACCTGTTACCGAATCGCAAAATGGGTTTGCGATTCAGTATTTGGAAGGGGCGTGCTTAGGCCAGCCCTTCTAAATAGCAAATCGCAGCGGTATGTAAGAATGTTTTGTGACCGTGAATGTGGTCGCAAAACATTCGCAATTTACCACCACTCATTCGCAAATGGGAAGAGGTACCCAAGGGACCCTTTCCCCTTTGGGAATGGTGGCGAAACCATTGCCTGCTTTTAAAAAATGAAAAGAAAACTTTTCATTTTTGATTGTTAAACGCAACCCATTTTCCTTTAAGGAAATTGGGCTGCATTTAAAAAAAATGCTTGCTTTATTTACAAGCAATCACGGACATGGTGGTCTGCTGACCCCAGCAAGCCACCATCCCCGTGATTAAACGATTCCTAGGGGGTCACAAATTGTGACCTACCTCCTTCATATTAAGGAGGTAGGTCAATTTGCGAGCCCCTATGAATCGCTAAATGAAACTCTTGGAGTTTCATACATTTGGAATAGTGATTACCTAATTGCGATTCGCTGAAAATCGCAATTAGGTATTCGCTATTCCAAATCTTGATACATGTGGTCCTTTGTTTCTTGTATTTTGGGATGGGTGTGGTGGCTAGGCAGACTGTTCTATTAAGCTGTATTCTGGTGTCTCTATTTGTTTAACCAAGTCTGCATGGAATAAAGAGGTGCTGGAAAAGATCTGCCTGCAGTGCCCAGTCTCACTATGCCATTCCATGAGGTGCGTTTGATGTGGTACAACCTATTGAATTTTGGTGGTTGTGTATGTACATAAAGTAGCATGAGGTTATGGGTCAGCGAGAAGTCCATGTAGCAGACGAACAATTAACAAGCAGGGAGGAACAGTGCGAGGGCAATCGGTAAATCAGGCAACAACAAAAAATTACCTCTGGGGGCAATCTTTACAAACTTAAATAAGGTAATTCCTTTGAACTGTTGCAGTAGTTTTGAGCCAGCACCAGTTGGTGCCAGTGCTTAAATTGAGATGGTGGGGGCCACCAGCAGTCATTTTTGGGGACCTGCATTTATTTTTCTGCATCAGACATGTGAGAGAACAGGACAGGGAAAACCACACAAAGCAGAAAGATGGAAGAAGAGAAGGACAGAAAATCTGTCACAAAAGGAGAAAGCAGGAACCTGCAGGAGTGAGACAAAGGGGCAGGGTCAATGCTTAACATTTTTTTTTAAATAAGTGCCGGGGCCTCGTCCGGGGGCCACTGCCGCTTGGACCACACTTAGGCTCCTGCCAGCACTGCCAATACCAGTACTAACACAACTACTAAGCATCAAACCCTACAAGTGTGACAATTCAGACTGTTCCCGGCCCCCAAATCTACAAGAAAGGCTTGAGTGGCTGGTTTTAGTCATTTTAGTGCACACTGAATTAATAAACAATTGTTGTTTTGCTCATATCCAAATTTTAGACAAACAGTGCCACCATGTGGCAGACTGTCATAAGTGCCGGTGCTGAGAAGTAAGTGCCAGGTGCGGAGCACCGCAAACCACCGGCTCAAATGAAGCGCTGGGCAGGGAATTTTACGGTAAGAAATTAAAGAAGAATGGGGTGGATTCAAGACTATGCAGCCTTAGTATTGGGCGCGCTAATATTTAATTTCAGCGGCTGCCTGCTTCTGAGCAGAGCTTTGGGCACCAGCACTCGTTATTCTTTTACAAATTAAGCACTGGTTTGGCATCTTGATCCTGCTGAACAACCTCGCCTTAAGGAAGGGACGGCCTGCGAAGGGAGGGGGCGGGTGGAAGAGAGGGGACAGGGTCAGGGTGAGGGGGTTAGAAGGAAGAAAGGAATGCAACATATCAGAAGACCAAAGCTTATTTTTTCCAGGCAGGTTGTTATTGATAGGATTACCTTCATTAACTCAAAGCCGAGGGAGCAACAGCAATAACCCGGTAACACTTGAGGAGCTAAAGCAAGATTGTATTTCCAGCTTGAATTTAAAAAAATCAAAGACATGGTCCCCTTATCGCCTGGCTTGGAACAATTTCAACTCCTGATGAACTTGCCTCCTGTTCAGCGCACATGCAGGTCTACGACTACCCAGAGTTACCTTCTGTGGGGACATTATAATCAGTATTCTAATGCATAGGGCACTAAACACTGTGAATTACACCATTTAAACAAATAGAATGAGCCTATAAAGAGAACTCAAAAAGATAAGCCTCGGTATTTGTTCCAATGTTGATCACACAATTGCTAATAGGATTTTAGGAGGTTCCATAATGTTCATGGAGGGGAAAGTAGGTGAGTGGAAGTTACAGTGAGGCAGTGGAGGGCTCTAGCCCAAGGCCAATGGGGCTGGAAAGGGTGATGGCGGAAGGAGGCACAGGGAGCAGAGAAGCTGAAAGCCAACAAGAGGAAGGGATCAGTGGTATTAACAGAGCACTGAGGCTTCTGGCAGAGAGGACAAAGTTGGAATCCAAGGGGAGCTGGGCAGGGAGAGCCGGAGTATATCACTTTCCATAGTAGTAAGGATGTAATTACATCCTTTGTAATTATGCTTCTATAAACTGCACAGAAAACCTCAGACTAAGCCTCAGCCAGTTGCTGGTCCATTCATTACAGTGGAGTCAGTGGGACCTTAAAATGCACGAGAGTGAGCATCGAAATGCAGCAGGTTTCTGGTTATGTTTTCACAAGCAATCATTCGAAAAGATTGTATTGTATTGTAATTGCATTTATATAGCGCTTACTTCTCCAGATGAGGTGTTGAAGCGCTTTTTCGGTGAGTAGCACAATACTCCTGAACCCATAAAGAATTAATGGTGAATTAGTAGAGTGAAATATGAAAGTAATTTGAGCGGTGGATATGTTAGTCAGTTATTTGGATTGAGAAGGATAGTGGAGGAATAGAAGAGGGAGAGGTTTGCATTTATATATCGCTTGCTACCCCTGATGAGGTGTTGAATCGCTTTTCGATGAGTAGCATGCTACTCCAGAACCCAAACAGAATTAGTGGTAATTAGTATAGGGAAATATGCAATTAATTTGAGTGGTGGACATGTTAGTCTATTATTTAGATTGAAAAAGAATAGTGGAGGGATAAAAGAGGGAAGGGTCTAGTAATGTTTTTTAAATTTTTCATTTTTTATTTATTTTTTTATTATTATTATTTTTGGGGAGTTTATAGCCATAGGAGGAGGTTTGGGGTAAGTAAAGGGGAGGCGGAGGGGAGTTTGTATAGGGAAATATGAAATTAATTTGAGTGACGGACATGTGATTCTGTTTTTTGGATTGAAAAGGAATAGTGGAGGGATAGAAGAGGGAAGGAGGGATAGAAGAGAGAAGGGTCTAGAATCTTTTTTTTTTTCTTTTTTTTTAGTTCATAGCAGTAGGAGTGGGTTTGGGATGAGTAAAAGGGAGGTGGAGGGGAAGGAGTCAGAGGTAAGGGTTTAGAAAGGCTTGTTTGGGAGATCTGAATAGTAAAAGAGGTATGAGATGATGCAAGGATGGGTAGAGGAGGAAGGGGTTATTTTGGGGGTCATAGTAGTGGTATGGGGTTTGGGATGAATGAGAGAGTGGAGGTAGAGGATATATTGATAGAAGTATAGGGTGAGAAATAGGTTAGTGCATTGGAAAGAGCAGTAGAATGAGGTTTGGGATGAGTCAGAGAGTTGCGGTAGAGGATATATTGAGAGAGGTCTGGGTGAGAAATAGTGTAGTGCATTGGATATGCTGAATTAGAAAAAAGCAATAAATATATAGATACATAAGTACATGGAAGTGGAGGTAGAGGATATATTGATCGCGGTATAGGGTGAGAAATAGGGTACTGCCTTGGAAAGAGTAGTAAAATGAGGTTTGAGATGAGTCAGAGAGTTGAGGTAGAGGATATATTGAGAGTGTTATTGGGTGAGAAATAGGGTGGTGCATTGGATATGCTGAATAAGAAGAAAAGTAATAAAAATATAGATAAATAAGTACATGAAAGGTATATATATATATATATATATATATATATATATATATATATAAGGAAGGTAGTATATGTAGATTAAAGATGCGTTTAATAAACTCAGGCTTTCAAGTGTTGTACTTTTTTTAAATTTAATTTAATTTTTTTTGATTTTTAAAAAAACTTTATTAAACATTAAGGCATGTTACGTGTTACAGATTCAGCAACAATTATGGCATCCATTAAATTGACAAATAAGATTGACATTGCTACATGCATTGAATCGATGTGCAACCCGGCCCGTTGAAGCATAAGGAAGTTGTGAAGCCAAAACGATAGTGTTGTGTAAAGGTAAATTTCTAGGCTCAAGGGGTCAGTCTATTCGGGGCCAGTTGCCGTGATCAGTGGATCAGCGGGGTGGGATTCGTCTGTGTGTTCGTCAGGATTCGCCGGACGTTGAAGGTAGGAGATGAGGGGGCCCCATATATTAGGAGGTCTGTTTGCCACAGGCATCAAATCCCAGAATTCCCCCAAGAGCAATTGACAGTGGGCAGCGTCGGCCAGCCAGTTTTTAATAAGCGGCGCTGGCCTGCGGCCCCAATGAATTGCCACCCGGCATCTGGCCAGCACCAGAAGCATGGCGGTGAGCTTGCGGTTGGGGTCTGAGATGTCTTTAACGTGACCCAGCAGGCACAGGAGGGGGTCGGGAACAATACGCTCCGTGGTGATGTCACTAATTGCAGAGCACACCTCCACCCAGAACCTAGAGACCTTGGGGCACAGCCATGCCAGGTGCACGAAGTCGGCGCCAAAGGATGAGCAGCGCGCGCATCTATTGTTGTCTAGTAGCCCTATCTTGTGCAGCGAGGCAGGTGTGCGGTAAAGCCGATGTAGGTATTTGAAGTGAATGAGCTTTAGTCGGTAATTTGGGGAAAGACGCTTGGCCTGGCTGCAGCAGTTCTGCACGGGGGAAATGCCATTGTCTAAGTCCGCGTCCCAAGCAGCACGAGCGCGTTCCGCGTCCCTTGGAGAGGCTGCCAGCGTCAACGCGAACAGTCTTGTAACAAGCTTACGCGGGGAAATGGAGGAGTGAATATATTCAAGTGCGGCGCAAGGATGGGGGGCGAGCGGGAATGTCGAATGAATGGCTTTGCATGTGGCCCTGATCTGATAATAAAGCAATTTGTCGAGTGGTGCGGCGTCCTCGGGAATAGTGAAGAAGTTGTTATTGGGGTAGAGATCTGCTTTAGTGCGTCACCCAGGGCAGCAGCCCGGCGAACCATGCCAGCTGTCTGTAGTGGAGGGAATGAAGGGTTATTAGCGAGCTGCATGGAGGGTGCAAAAAGGTCCTTAGTGCAAGTGAACCGACGAATCCCCTCCCAGGCCAGGGCGCACACGTTCAACAGTGTCGACCTCATCATGGGGGATCTTGTGCGGCAAAAATAGCGCAGTTTGCAGTGGCCAGGGTAAGGCCAGGTCTGTTTCGACTGCTACGTGGGGCTGAAAAGGCGTCGGGTGGATCCAGAAGTGGAGAAAGCTAGCTTGGGCACACATTGCATAGAGCTTAAAGTCGGGTGCACCCATACCGCCGCAGGCCATTGGCAGTGTCAGGAGCTCATAGGCGATGCGAGGCTTGCGTCCAGCCCAGATCAATGTAATGATTGCCGATCGTAACTTTTTAAAGAATTGTGATGAGAGTGGTATAGGGATGTTTAGGAATAAGTATAGAAATTTCGGGAGCACAACCATCTACGCGATTGCGATACGCCCGGCGAGTGAGAGGGGGAGTTTGTGCCAAGATTGTATTTTGGATTCGAGCCAATCCATGGTCCTACCGAAGTTAGACCTCCATAGTTTGTCCACATCCCTGCTCAACCAGATGGCCAAGTATTTAGTAGGGCCCGACGCCCAGACGAACGGATAGTCGGTCGGGAATGGCCTGGTAGCGTCCGTGAGGGGGAAGAGAACAGACTTGCTCCAATTAACCTGAACACCAGAGAGGCAGCCAAAATGGATCCCCTCCCACGTCATGTGGGCCAGGTTCTCTTGCGGGTTACGGATGTAAATCGTGACATCGTCAGCGTACATGGAGGTCACTAGGGCGCAAGACGAGAATCCGATGCCCCACTTCATGTGATGCTGACGCAAGCGTGCCGCCAGTGGCTCCATTGCGATGGCAAATAACATAGGGGATAGGGGACATCCCTGCCTGGTGCCTCTAGTAATCGGTATAGGGTCGGTGACCAGTCCATTAATCCTGATGCGCGCTGTTGGGAGTGTGTATAGGAGTTGAATCTTTTGTACAAAGTCCAGGCTGAAACCCAGTCTAGGAAGGAGATAGAATAGAAAGGGCCACTAGAGCGTATCAAAGGCCTTGGTGGCATCCAAGAGGGCGGCCCCTGCAGGCAAAGTGGCGTTGATTTGGTGGATAACCAAAAAGATAGTACGCAGATTATGCGAGGTAGCACGGCCAGGGATAAACCCTGATTGATCAGGACGGGCTATTAGCGTCTTAAGGGGTTGAAGACGGTTGGCCAGAAATTTTGCATAGATTTTGTTATCGGTGTTGATTAATGATAGGGGGCGGAATGAGTCGCAGCATTCGGGGGATTTATCAGGCTTAAGGAGAAGAGAGATCATAGCCTCGCGAAGGGAGGGGGGAAGCCTGCCCAATTCTAGAGATTCGTTGTACATTTCGGCCAGGTGGGGAACAAGAAGGGGAGCGTACTCCTTATAAAACGCTGGGGTGAGCCAGTCATATCCGGGGGCTTTATCACCCAGAAGGCCGGCTATAACCTTAGTGATCTCTTCAGGGGTGAATGGCTCATCCAGGTATTTGCGGTGTCCATTGCTAAGCCATAAGAGCTCAATCGAATCAAAGTACTGATCTAGGATCTCCCAGGACGCTGGGACGCCTGCTGTACATAGTTGGCTATAAAATGCAAAAATCCTGGTGATAATGTCGGCTGGGGAGGTGGTTCTACCAGCAACCTCGCCGCTAAGGGCAGTAATATAGGAGGAGGCATGCGGCTGTCGCAGCAGTTGTGCAAGAGTCCTGCCAGGGCAATCGCCCTCTCCGTAACGGCGGGCACGTGCCTCCCTGCCAAGGAAAGCAACCTCTCTGTCAGCTTCCTCATGGAACTCAGAAAGTTTAGCGCGGATGGAGGCTAGGGTGGCGGGATTGGGGTCCTGAGAGTGTTGCAAGTCTAGCGCTTTGATGTCCTTCTCCAGGCGCTCCAGGGTGCCTCTGATGGACTTTAGGACCCCTGCCTGTTTTGCAATGCACTTCCCCGAATCGTGGCTTTGAAGGCTTCCCAGAGCGTTGAAGATGACTCGACAGAGCCAATGTTGGGCTCGAAATAGTCCATGATGGCGCCTCGAATCTCTTCATGGAACACAGAGTCTCGGAGCGAGTTGGGAGGCAGGCGCCACAAGAACATGCGGCGAAGGGTGTGAAGGAATCACAAGCGCAGGCTCACCGGACCATGATCCGAGAATGTGCGAGCCAAATGGTCCGCAGTGGCGGACCAAGATGCCACGTCACGAGTAGTGAGCCATAAATCGATGCAGAACCAAGTACTGCGTGAGCCGGAGGAACAGGTGCCTTCACGTGTCTCAGGGTGCACGTGGTGCCAGATTTCTACAAGAGAGTTGTCAGTCATTATGGAGTGTAGTGTGGCCGTGGCCTGAGGGTGTGAGACACGGTCCCCGGAGCGGTCAAGGGCAAGTGTAGGTGCAACGTTAAAGTCACCGCCCCAAATGAGAGAGTGGGGTCCTAAAGAGGAAATAGTGTGCCAGATATGAGTGAAGAAGCTGGGGTGGTCAACGTTGGGACCGTATATTGCAGCAAGTATCAATGGCTGGTTGTAGAAGGTGCCAGCTAAGATCACGTAGCGACCGTCAACATCAATGAAGGAGTGGGTGCCGTGCCAGGGGAGACCCTTTCGGAAGAGGATAGCAACGCCGCGTGCGTAATTAGAGTAGAAAGCGGTGTAGGAGTCCCCCCAGGGACGGGAACACAGTCTGGGTGAGGTGGTGGGAAGGAGGTGCGTTTACTGGAGGAAGCAGACGTTCACATTGTGCCTGATGAGGTAAGCATGCATGAGGCGCGCTTTGCGGCCATCGTTTAGGCCCCGAATATTCCATGTTAAAAAGGTGGTGTCAGCCATGCAACTGCCAGGGAGGGGAGGTGTTGTAGCGTTCGCGATCAAAGGGCCGGTGCAAAGAGTCAGCGTCTAGAAGATAGAGACTATGTGAGATGGATGTGAGCAGGAACATGCCAAGAACAATACATAAATGACAGCGGAACAATTTCCCAGAGTTCAGAACCCAAACCCTCCTGCCTCCCACTCCAACCCCCCAATTAGGTTGAGCGTCAGAACCCCCCCCCCACCCTGGGAACCCAAACTTTGAAGGGGGAAGCAAGAGGTGGGAATCATCCCTTAGGGGTGTGAGGGCTCAACCAATCCTCCCTTATCATGTAGACAAGGTGGCCGAGCGTTGCAATCCTCAGAGGGAGGCAGGCGTAAGATAACACATGTAGCCATGTGCAGGTGTCTAGCAGAAGGAGAAGGGAGCAGAACATGCAGAGATGGCTTCGGCACCCTAAGGCGTTAAAAGGGACATTTGCAGAGTAAAACATGGTCAGGCGCTGCAAAGAGAAGCAATAACCGGCAAAAACAGGCAATAAGGTGCAGCAGTTATTATAGCTAGCAGGATATACGAGTGTGAGACTTGGCATCTTTTGGCATGTTTCCCCTGAGTTTTTGCTTTCTGACCTCCCGGTTTTGACTCTGTTTGTGCTGGCTTAGTGTTTCTGCGCACTTTTCTCGCTGCTGATCAGTGGTAAAGTGCAAGTGCTCCTGTGGTAAAATGTGTTATGGATTGGTGTTTCCATGATTGGCCTATTTGATTTATGTGTCAGTCCCTAGCAAAGTGCACTGAGTGTGCCAGGTCCCGTAAATCAAATGCTGTTAGTGGGCTGCAGCACTGGATTGTGCCACCCACACAACCAGCCCGTAAATGTAACTCTGGCCTGCCATTGCAGAGCCTGTGTGCAGTCTGGGACTGCCATGTCGACTTGGCAAGTGCACCCACTTGCCAGGCCCTAACCTTCCCTTTTCTTACATGTCAGTCACCCCTAAGGTAGGCCCAAGGTACCCCTGTGGGCAGGGTGCAGTGTATGCGAAATGTAGGACATGCCCTGGTGTGTGTGGCATGTCCTGATAGTGAATTACTGCCAATTTCGTTTTTCACTATTGCAAGGCTACCTGTTCCCCATAGGACAGAATGGGGAGTTTGTTTATAACATCTTATAAACATAACTGGCCCTGGGAACTAGGTAGGAAAATAAAGTTTAGTATGCCTGAACTCAGAATCTAAAGATGCATCTTTTAGTGAAGGTGATTTTTACATTCTGTGTTTGAAAATACCACTTTTAGAAAGTAGGTATTTTCTTGCTCAGCCATCCAGCAGGCCTCTGCTGGGTTGGTGGATTAACTGTCTTGGTTTTGGATGACAGGGGCTGGGGAGCAGGAGTGGCTCCGGATAGCATAGGTGGGTCAGGAAAGGGCTGAATAGACCTGGGCTGCATTTAGAGTAGGGGGAGGAGATTTCCTTGCACTTGAATGGGCCTGGTCTGCCTCTGACAATGCCGTCTCCACCTCCTGCCAGGAAGCCACACCAGAGAGGGCAGAACTGGTTCTGGCTGGGCACAGACACTCTCTGCCTGAGAGAACAAAGGATTTGGGGCTATAAAAAGTGGAGCCCAAACCCCTAAACTTTAGAACTCGCTGGAATCAAGGAATCTGCCAAGAAGAAGAGCTGGAAGAGCTGCCAGGAGGAGTACTGCCCCTTTGCTGTGTTGTTGCTTTGTTGGGTTGGCCTGCAGTTGCTGCTTCTGCCTTGGGCAGTGAAAGGACTGGACTGAACTTTCTTTACTTGTGCTGAGTATCTCCAAGGGCCTTAAATCGAGCTGGCCTCCTGTTCTGAAGTCTCAGGGACTGCAAAGACTTCACCAACCTCTGGGTACTGCTTCTCGAACCGCTGTTTCCGTTGCCACAGAGAAGGGAACCACAACTGACTCCGTCGCTGGCTCTGTGTCCTGACGGCATCGCAGACCGCCCCGTCCGCATCTCACACCGCAACCCTGGTCTCACCGACGACGACGACTGCTGCCGCCACCGAGCCGCTGCCTGCACCGTGACCTGTGGGCACCGCAGTCTGCACCGCCTCGCTCCACTTCGCCATCCTGGTCTCACCGACGCTGTTGCTGCTGCTGACTCGACACCCATGACCGCATCGTGGTTGGGGGCACCGCTCGTAAAGTTTCACGACGCACCGCCTCGTCCCACACAGCCGTCTGGGCCGACCGACGCCAGCTCCCGCAAACTGGCTCTGTCGCCTGCACCGCACCCTGCCAGCACCTCATTGAGCACCGTCTCACCCTGCCCCGTAAGCCTTGGTCTCACCGATGCCGTCTTGACGATCGTCACCAAGCCGCTGCCTGCACCGCATCGAGAGGACACCGCGCCCTGCACCGCTTCCATTTTGCAACGCAACTGCGACGGTTGCCACGACCGGCTCGCACCCCCTGTAAGCCACAACGAGAAAGGTACTGTTACTGAGTCTGTTCACGCTTTTGCTGGCCCGTATCGACGCAGTCGGCTGGAACTGTTATACTCTGTTGTTTTCAGCCTCACGGTAGCCCCGGACGGAGCTACCGACTCGTACGAACTGTGTTTTTGAGGTATTTCTGCAGTTTAGAATACGTCTTGCAAAGTATCTATTTTTCAAGTACTGTATTGTGGATTCTTTATCGTTTTTGGTCTTGTCTTAAGTATATAAAAATATTGGATATTTTTCTAAACTGGTGTGGTGTCCTTTTGTAGTGCTTACACTGTATTACTGTTGGTTATGTGCAAATGCTTTACACACTGCCTCTAAGATAAGCCTGACTGCTCGTGCCAAGCTTCCAAGGGGGTGAGCAGGGGTTATTTTATGAGTATAACTCCCTTATCCTGACTAGGAAGAAGGGTCCCTATTTGGACAAAGGTACTTACCTATGCCAACTAGAGACCCCCATTTCTAACAACAAGTCATATACCAAGTGCCAGGCGTGACCTTGGAAGAGGACCTGGAGGCAACAAGATCAGTCATTGTCACTTAGGTGGTCGCCCTCAGGGAGGATGCGGCGGTTTCGCGGGGAAGATTTTTGTAGCTGTTTGGCGAAGTTGAGAGCGGCCTTTGGATCGGTGAAGAATTTTAGCTTCTCCCCTGAGTCGATGCACAGCCTTGAGGGATACAGCATAGCGTAGGTGATGTGGAGCTGCTGTAGGATATGCTTAGTAGGGAGAATGTCCCTGCGGTCAGCTTGGACAGATAGGGTGAAGTCCGGGTAGAAGGATAGGAGGTTGCCCTGATGATTGATCTCCCCCATCTCCTGAGCCCTGCGGAGGATGGAGTCACGGTCACGATAGTTCAGCAGGCGAGCAATGATGGGCCATGCTGGGGCCCCGGGCGGGGACGCGGACCAAAAGATCGGTGGTCCCGCTGAATAATTAACTGATCGGAAGGGACAGGCTCGAAAAGGTCGCGCAACAGGGGCTCGAGATAGTCTTCCATCCTTCCAGTCGCTGTGGATTCCGGCAAGCCAACAAGTCGAATATTATTCCATCGGGAGTGCGCCTCTAAGTCCTCGTTCTTGGCGCGTATGAGTTCAAGAATTTTGTCCATCTTGAGGAGCTTCTGCGCGCCCTCGGCATCAGCATCCTCCGTGTCCGAAACTCTGGACTCAAGCTGGGTAATGCGGACGTCGTGAGAGTCCACCCTCTGTTTGACCTGGTCCAAGCGTGACGTGAGATGGTCTATCTTGGCATCAATGGATTTTAAACTTGATTGCACCTCTAAAAGAATGGTGAGGAGGCTGTCGTAGCGCTCCGCGGAAGGATCGGTCTGTGTGGATTGCTCTCCGGCGTCAGGGGGAGGGTCACCTCCCCTGCCCGCCACCCGTCCCGGGAAGTTGATCTTGGGCTGTCGCGTATCCGTTTTCCCCATGTTGGACTCGGGGTGCGGCAGGAGAAGTGGCCGTCAAAGGGTGCAGGCGTGCAGTCGGTCAAGGCCCGGAGCCGGAGGGCAAAGCAAATCAATCACGGCTCCAAGGGGTGCAATGCAGCAGTTCTGAGCAGGGTCAGCGCGCGCCGTAGGTAGGCATGAGGAGAAAGTAGGCTGGCAGGCGAGGTGCGGCGAGCGCCGGTGGGAAGCCAAGGAGTGCTGCTAGACCAGACAGACGTGGCTGTCCGAGTGTGCCACCACCCGGTGGGTCAACGGCGATGCACTCGACAGGGAGAAGCAAGGAGGGGAGAGACCAGGTCCAAAGGCGACCAGCATGAGAGCTGAGGGTGAGCAGGCAGGAGGAGGTGGCGAAGGGACTGTTCACCAGCGCAGACCGGCTGCAGCAATAGCAAGGCCCCAAGGTCAGGATTGTCTCCACGTGGGTCAAGATGGCCGCCGGCGTTATTGGTGCTTGGCCCCCAGTTCAAATAGCAGTCAGGGGGAGCGTACCACCATAAGGGAGCGGGAGCATAGACCGGGCAGCCAGCGGGGGGGAGCACAGGTCACGCCAGATCTCACGATGTGCCACCCCCGCTCCTCAGGCAAGGCCGTTCTCAGCAGGTGAGCGCCGCAATAATGCAGCTGCAGGCAGGTCCGGGTGCGCAGCAGGGCCCAGGCAGAGAGGTAGATGAGGCCACCGCCTCGCTGGTAGCTGTGGCCTCAACAGGCCGGGGCAGGGCAGGCAGGCAAACCTGGAGCAGGCGGACTTTGGGCCATGCCGCCATTGGGCCCAAGGCGGCTCCGGTCGCGGAGACAGGATTGTCGCAGCCAGCCAGCTTCGGCCGCCCCGCAGGCAGTCCGTCTACCGCCGCAGGAGGGCACCAGGCGCCAGGCCGGGCCGGCCTCCGAGATAGTGAGAGGCCCCACTCTTCCCCTGCGTCTGCGGTGCCCACGGCAACGGCAGACGAGGGGGCGCCGAGGGGTTGCTCGCAGCAGTGCAGGCAAGTGGGCCCCCAAGGTAGAAGCGGCACCAGGCAGGACATGGGGGAGCCGCCAGGGGCACTCCCAGGCAGCAACAGCTAGGGAGACCACGCAGAGCGGGCCCAGCAGGCTAATGTGGCGGATCTTCGGCGCGAGCTCGAGCGGGGAGTCAGAGCGCAGGAACGTTGCTGCAGAAAGTTCTTTTTCTGGTCCCCGGGGGCCGGGGTGATGATTAACGATGCCTGCAGAGGTGGGGGGAGGCCAAAAATCTCCCTCTGATGGCGGATGTTGGAGGATTTATGTGGCTTGGCCGGCAGAGCTCGCTCAGCACGCAGCCATCTTGCCGCTGGAGAGACCACGCCCCAAGTGTTGTTGTACTTTAAATTAATTTATTAGTTTTTTTATTTTTGTTATTCAATAGTGAAGCAATTGTAGATAAATAGTTATGATAAAAAAATTTACTTATTTATGAAGTCACTTATATACATGTTTAAACATAGAATAATGTAACTATCGGTAATATGTTCTTTTGTTAAGCAGTATTCAAAAAAGACAACTACTCTTGGCGATAGTCTTCTTCCAGCGCTGATCGGACGTGGAGATTATTGCTACAACCTAAAGGTGGATCACGGGGACGTACCAGAGTTCCGATATCACGAGGGAATGCTCCTACGAATGCCACATTATAGCAAGGTCGGCATATTGAACTACTAAATATACGGGGACACGTTGAACGCCGGTCCAAAGAGGAAATGTTTTTTATTAATACCTATTAAAATTGCACCGGGGCATTCCTTCACCTAATAAAAGGTTACAACTATCTACAGGACCGACTGACTAGCTGTACCTCTTTGATTTTATCATTCTCACCCATGTCGCTTTGAGGGGAGCCGGGCAATAACAATGTTTTCTACTACACGTATATCGCTGATTGCTCCATGACTCCAGAAGGAGAAATAATGAACTTGGGGTGATTGCACACCATCATGGGTGTTATTTTATCCATTTGACCGATTCGTCAAGTATCCTAATACGATCGGAGTCTTTAAGTGAATGTCACCTTAAAACTAAAGGTTGTTCGTAAGAAAGAGGGGTAATATACACATTGACCTGAAGAAGGTGGTTTTATTCTACTTTGGTACCACTGAAATGCGTCGACGCTTATCCTTGTGGGGTTACATCCAAGGAACAAATAGTATTGATTGTAAAAAATGAAATGTTGCCAATATTGTTATTGATTCTCTTGGACTAACCATTGTTGATGACCAATTTGTATGTCTACATTTTTATCTCCCTCTTGATGTTCTTTTTAAATTTTGTATTATTGTCTGACATATTTCTATTATTGTGAATAATTATGTAATGTACATTCTGATGATGTTTTAATTAATCAATTTTTTTTTATATATATATACACATTTCTGTTTTTTCCTTTTCTAGACTGGTGAAGTATTATGGTGTGATTGTTTATGTTAATCAAGTGCATATAGGAACTTATTAGACTATCGCCAAGAGTAGTTGTCTTTTTTGAATACTGACTATAGTACCCTAACTCTTGGTCACAAGGGGTCGCTCTCGTGTTTTTACACTGTTGTTAAGCAGAACTAACAAATATCTATATTTCTAAAAACTCAATTATTATACATGTTTATACAAAGCAATACACATATATTGACAGAGGTATAGGGTGAGAAATAGTGTAGTGCATTGGATATGCTGAATTAGAAAAAAAAGTAATAAATATATAGATACATAAGTACATGGAAGTAGAGGTAGAGGATATATTGATCACGGTATAGGGTGAGAAATAGGGTACTGCATTGGAAAGAGTAGTAGAATGAGGTTTGAGATGAGTCAGAGAGTTGAGGAAGAGGATATATTGAGAGTGGTATAGGGTGAGAAATAGGGTAGTGCATTGGATATGCTGAATTAGAAGAAAAGTAATAAATATATAGATATATAAGTACATGAAAGGTATATATGTATATATATATATATATACATATATACCTTTCATGTACTTATATATATATTCACTGAAAAAACCATAGGTTTTAGGGACGTTATAGTTAGAAATTAGCATTTAAAAAACCTTTGAAATTCACTGAAAAAAACCACAGGTTTCAGGGACGTTATTGTTAGTTGGACATTTCACTCGTACAAAACCAGTGAAATTCGGCCGTTATAGTTAGTTCAGCTAACTATAACTCGCACCCCTGCAATGCACTGCTGATGACGTCACATATTACATCACTCATGACATGGTCAGTGACATCACTGATGACATCTCAAATGACATCACTGATGACACCGTCCAGTGACTGTGTGTTTCTGTAAAGTTTAAATATGTTTAATATATAGAGGCCAAGGTGTATTGAATAATGAGTGGGTGTATGAGTGTCTGAATGGATGATTTAGTAGGTGCGTAACTGACTGTATAAGTGAGTGATTAAATGTATCTTACTGAATGCATGGGTTAGTGATTAAACTGTGTGAATGTCCGTATCAGTCTGTCTGTTGGTGTGTAAGCAGCTGCATGGGTTGGTGAATAGCTACATAAGTGTCTATATGGGTTATTGATTGGTTGTCTGAGTATCTGTATAGGTGCCTGAGTGTCTGTGTGGATGGGGGGGTGTGACTCTGTGCATAGATGTGTGAGTGGGTGATTCACTGGGTATATGGATTCAAGAGTGCATCTGTGAAGGGCTGTATGTGTAGGTGAGTGTGTGTATGGGTGTGTTGGTGAGTGAATGGATGTCTCAGTGGTACATGTGTGAGTAACTACATATGTGAAAGGCAGTATATGTGAGTGTTGGAGTATATAAATGACTATATGTGAGAGTGAGTGATTGTGAGAGTGGCTGTATGGATGAGTGTGTGCTTGTATCAGTGATTATATAAGAGAGTAAGTATGTGTTAGTATCTGTATAAGTAAGTGATGTGGTGTGTGTATAACTGTATAGGTGAGTAAATGGGAGTGTGATTGATTCTTTGCATGACTGACTAGGTGTGTGAGTAACTCTATGGATGAGTGGCAGTGTGTGAGTGTCTATATAGGTGTATGAGTGCATATGATAGTGCTGTACTGATGAGTGACCGAAAGTATGAGTGAATGTATGGGTGATTGAGTGGATGTGTGTGTAGACCTAGGAATCAGTGAGTGGGTATGTAGTAACTGGTATTGGTGTGTCTGTGGTTTCGAAAATGGTAGTCTGTATTTTAAAGTGGGTGTATCAAAGGTTATATTAGGGTGTGAGAAGATGAATCAGATTTTCACGTGGATGATGTTATCAGTGATGTCATCAGTGATGTCATTTGAGATGTCATCAGTGATGTCACTGACCATGTCATGAGTGATGTAATATGTGACGTCATCAGCAGTGCATTGCGGGGGCGCGAGTTATAGTTAGCTGAACTAACTATAACGGCCGAATTTCACTGGTTTTGTACGAGTGAAATGTCCAACTAACTATAACGTCCCTAAACCTGTGGATTTTTCAGGGAATTTCAAAGGTTTTTAAATGCTAATTTCTAACTATAACGTCCCTAAAGCCTCTGGTTTTTTCAGTGAATTTCAAAGGTTTTTAAATGTTAATTTCTAACTATAACGTCCCTAAAGCCTATGGTTTTTTCAGTGAATTTCAAAGGTTTTTTAAATGCTAATTTCTAACTATAACGTCCCTAAAACCTATGGTTTTTTCAGTGAATTTCAAAGGTTTTTTAAATGCTAATTTCTAACTATAACGTCCCTGAAACCTATGGTTTTTTCAGTGAATTTCTAAGGTTTTTTAAATGCTAATTTCTAACTATAACATACCAGTCGCGTTTCCAGAGTGGTGGAGAAAGGTGAGCATGGCCTCCGAACACCTCTTAGCAATACCACTGTGTGGGATTTACTGGAGGTAACAGGAGGAGTAGTTAGCCCCCAACGTCAACCTTGGGGGCCAACTACTCCTTTTATTACCACCAGTAAGTCCCACACAGCAGGATTGCTAACTTGTTATAGCAGGCCCCGCCCCCTCCCTGCACCACTGTGCAAACACGCCCCCTAGCACGTTGTAAGTTGGGGGATTAAGTCCCCTTGAATCCTGAGGGTCCCTGGGGGCCAACTAGCCCACCAGGTACCTCCAGTAAGCGCCACAGAGCTGCGTTGCAGAGAGGTGGTGCGAGGCCACGCCCCTTTTTACACCGCTCTGCAACTCAGCTCTGTGGCACTTACTGGAGGTACCTGGTGGGCTAGTTGGACCCCAGGGACCCTCAGGATTCAAGGGGACTTAATCCCCCAACTTACAACGCGCCAGAGGGCCCGTTTGCACAGTGGTGAAGGGAGGGGGCGGGGCCTGATGTGACAAGTGTGCAAACGCACCCCGTGGTGCGTTTTAAGTTGGGGGATTAAGTCAGCAAGGCAAGTTTGCAAGGCACCAGTTTGGCGTTGGGGTCACCGACACCTCCCATACCTTGTTCATCGTGGTTACTACCGCCTTCCAATAGGGTTGTATGGCACGGCATTCCCACATAATATGAAAAAAAGTACCTCTTTGATTACACATACGGTGACAATTCTCAGTGCGCAATCTACCCATTTTCAGGAGTGTAGTGCAGGCATAGTAGACCCTGTGTAGTGTCTTAAGTTGGATCAACCTAAACCCCGCCCTGACGGCTAGCTCTCTAGGTGAGGCCAGTGCCGCTACCCATTCATCCTTGTCGAGCCCCCCCACATCTAGTGTCCACTGTTCCCGTAGTTGTAGGAGCGTATCGGGTAAATTATTTGTTAGTTTTTTTATATGTGAGGGAAGTGGCTTTACGGGTCATGTGACCGTTGAGCAGTCGTGGTGAGTAATCTGGAAGTTCATCCCCCGTGGGATGTCAGTCGAAATTTTAGCGATTCTTTGTGTCTAAAATGACCTATATACCCACAAATAATACATTCTCTTCCAGACGGTAGGCAGTACTTATAAGAAGCAATGTGTGATTTCCTCCAGCATTTGAAGCAGGGCAACTTTGATTCACTTTTCTTCTGTCTGACAGGTTCTATTTTGCTGGCTTTGTTGAAAACACTACATATTTCATTGGACTTGCTGACAGGTCATTTCTCATTGACCTCTCACACCCACGAAACTGACTGCTACACTGCCTATGATGATTTGATGACTTAATCTAGTGTGGGATCTCCTACCCCCACAACCTCTTCTACATGTGTTTGCTATTAGTGTTGACCATCAATTAGTCATGTATCACCTCATCAGTCGACTCCCCAAAACTACCGGGTAGTAGATAATCCCCACAAAGCTGTAATAAACTCAACAAAAGATTTCTCTTCCCTTTGTCTCTTTGTATAAAAGTGTAAGTGCTCCAGCGTGATGCTTATTGTAAGTTTAAATCTATTTTTTAGCCTCAATAAAGCCTCCTCAAAGTCATCAAAATCTTCTTTGCCTTACAGATGAGTTAGCTTTTGGTAGTGTGTGGAAAATGTCCTTACCCTCTGTCTCCAAGAAATGCAGAAGGATGCCCTTCCTACATTTAACAAACATGTTATTGGCGTCAACGGCCATGAGATATGTTTGGAATTTTTCCCTCCAACATTTGCAAGGAACCGGAGGATCTCTATTATATTGAAAAAATGTCTTTGGTGGATCAAACTGAACAATGGGTTAATGCAAGTGGCCAAATATTAGGGTCAGTGGAGGAGTAAACTACACCAAACACAGGCAAAGGCTAGTAAATGCAACTGGAGTCAGCAACTGGCTTAAGTAACAACTGAATTAGATGGATGGAGAAAAACAAACATTCAAGCAGAAAAGGTTCAGTTTAATATGAGTGAAATGTACCAGTTAAGTATCACTTTGCTTCACAGAGGAACACACTTGATCTGTGGCAGATGATGTCTAATAGTGCTTTGTTCAAAATGAGACTTGGAAAGCAAGGGCAAGGCGTTGGCTCTGAAGGGAGAATTGTCCAGTCCCAAACCCCCACCCCACTTTTGGGGGCGGCATGTTGGCCCTTATCGGTTGCATGATGCTCCACCCCAGTACGGAACAGTACAGGAGGAGTAGAAAGTGTGGCGATAATAGAGGAAAACAGTTGTTGGGCGAGGCAAATGAGGCACAGCAAGCCGCTCTGAACCTGCTTCACCACCCGCAGAGCAGCCCCGCTGATGCCTCACCCACGCCATCGATGGAGTTCAAGACGGTTCGAAGCCGCATTTTTCGTTGGAGGCAGTGTGCAATGACACTCCCCAAAGCGGCTGCAACAACAGCGGGACACATGAGAAGTGCGCCACAATGCTCCCTCAAGATGGCAGCTTGCTCCCACAAAGGGAATGTTGAAAAACAAAGCGAAGGAAGGACGCAGAAACAATCGCGTCCTAGTCCCCAAATCTAGCTCCTGATGCAACGCAGACATAGCTGTGTGAAGAGAGGGGTTTTATTTGCATCAAGTATCAGGGAGAGCTCATGCAGAATAACGTTTAACATTACAACTGTCAATATAGAACCTCATAACATTCTATGGAGCGCACAAGTTCTGAAGGCGGAGGGAAGGTGTGGAAAAAGGAGAACATGTAATGGTACACTGTACACATATATGAAATAAGTTATAATGAACAAATGGAATGTAAAACACAACAGTGTGAAAAAAGTTGGTCTTCAACAAGTACTCCAGAGTGCTCATGTGATGCATTAAACACTACTATAAGACAATTGTGTTTAGTACTCTGGGGAGATCTCCTTCCCAAAAGCAATATTCATTTTTGGAACAGTTTAAGTCAAGCTCCCATGGGGCACTTATCAAGGTTTTTAAGTACTTCCAGCTTTCCACTTGGGTGAAGGAAATTAAGTGGGAAGAATAGAAGGTGCTTAGCTTTGGATTGCAAAGTGCAATTATTCTAAGTGACAGAAACAAGGAAACAGCAAAACGGTATAATTTGCTCAAGGACATAAGTAAACTTGACGTGAAAAGACCAGAAAAGGCGTGGAATGGATGCCTGTTGACACTGGAGATCGAGAATAACTTCAAAATACCAATAGACTTGTAGCAGCGTGAAAACGGCATCATTTTAGGGGCATCATTTTTAGGTTGAGTCTGGGCAGCGCATGCGCTGCTCTGCGAATCATGCTGTATTCAGGTAGGGACTTGAAGCTCCGCCCACTCTCTGCCCATATTTTTCATTGGCTTATGTCATTGTCCACTGTAAACTGTGGCTGTTTATCGGTCAATAGGCTTAGTAGTCCCTCCTTAGTACCGCCTTGTCTCATTTTGTAACCTCCCATGGCGACACCCCCTGTTACGTGTGTTATTCGGTAGATTTTAATTACAGCCTCCGAGCACTACAAGGCAGGACACGCTTTCTCCTAATGCTTTTAATTTTTTTTTATTATAGCACGAACGCATTTGCAATGCAGTAGGTCTCGCATTTGAGAGAGTTTAAGCTATTGACATTGTAAATGACAATGCCTTTTATTTATCTGTTTTAGAAACAACACATAAATAAAAGGCATTGTCATTTACAATGCCAAAAGCTCAAACTCTCGTAAATGCGAGACCTATTGCATTGCAAATGCTTGTTTTACTACTAACAGGCTGTATTGGTCTCCAGAAAATCTGGCAACACTCAAAGCCAACATGGAGACAGCATGGCCAAAGTGTAAGCAGATGAAGGCAAATGATACTCGTATCTTCAGACACTGTCCAACAATGCAAGCATACTGGAAAGAAGAAAGTAATACAAATGTGGCTACCCTGAATGAATACTGGAGGCCAGCAACGCAATGAGAATTTTTTGTGTGCCAAGGGATCATCTACAAATCCCAATTATGAAAAAGAAACTGTTATTCTATTTAATTTTGTTAGCAAGACAACAGATTTGAAAATCCTGGATTAAAGACTCCGCTCCAAAATGTATTGATTGGGGAAAAGCAGTGAAATACACAACCTTGGTGGAGGAAATGTCCCATAATTATGCTTAAATTTGCGTACCTCAAAGTGAAGAACCCAACAAGACGTCTGCAGCAATAAGGACCCAGACAATTATCTGTTTAATTATCTGAATATCTGTTTCATTCTCGGTAGAGGCGCTCCAATGCATAGAGCACAAAACAGAGAGTGCAGGATGTATGAAGACAAAAAAAGAGATGGCGTTGGGTAATGGTGCGCATTTGTAGAATGATGTGTTTATTTGTTGGTTCATGATAGTAAGTAAGTGTATCGGTTTGATATGTGCGTCGTGTGTGTTACTATAATGTCATAAGGTGCGCAATGGTATGTGTTTGGGGGTATGACTGTGTGTTGGTGTGTGTCAAGGTGTGCGTTTGATTGTGTGATGTGTGGGTGCTACTATGGGTATGTACGGTGTGTCTGTGTGCAGCATCCACTCATTTTCAGTTGAGATGAGTGACGAGAATGGCAGGGATCTTTTTAACAACAAACCTGTTGTGCTGCATCACCCTCATATCACACATGCTTTGTTGCAACGTGCAACAGATCTTGTCACAACACTTAATGTACTCCTACTCCTGTAGTCTGAGTGAGTCAACCATCTTAGATAGGGTTTCCTGTCTATTTTAAAGAAACCGACATGTTGCCTTATTTCTTTAACCACACAAAAACACAAATACAAAAATCCCCCTATATTACCAGTTCACCTGGCCACAACATGGCTGCCTCTTAAGACGTAGACGCAAATTTGATGAAGTGGTATTGTTCTGTAAAGGACATTCACTCCACAGGAAAGGGTGCCTGGGGGCAGAACAGTGCATAGCTGGCCAGGCAAATGGTGGTGTATTAACAAATATGGAGACTATCATGCAACAGTAGCACTTTGTTGTAAGAGGAAGGAAGCAGAGGGGGTAGATACTGTGAGTAGCCTTGTCGCTTCTGTACCCTGGGCCCACTTTTCCAAAGATCAGTGCATTACTTTGCCCCAAGTGGTGCTTACGCTACACTATGCTAAAACTGAACTGGAAACAATCAAACCTAATCTAGGACAAAAGAAAACACATATCGTTTTGCAAATAGCTGACATGAAATAAAATGAATAGCAATTTTAGTACATATAGGAAGGTATTATAGGTCAATCAATGAACTGAGATTCTAGGGCTAAACCTCTGGTGTCAACCCAAAGTAAAGTGTAGATTAATGAATACAAAGGTGTGCAGCATATACCATAAAGGCCTCGAATCCAAGCACCTTGTGATAAAATAACTAGGGTCAATTAAAAAGTATATATGATCACTATCCATAAGCCATAAGTAAATGTGATCAAACTTAAGATGCTATCTTAAAGCCATAAAACCTGTATCAAATCAGCAAGAAACAGAAGGGAATATTTGTAACTTGAAGCAGCGCTACTTAAAGTTATTGAAGGTAATCGTTAGTGTTATGGAGATCTTGGTAATGTCTTTTGTGCACTCCTGTAGTATTCTGATACTATGCGGGACCTGGACAGAGTAGGTCCTTAAGACGTCTCCCCTGTGGTGCTTCGGGCATGTGGTGCAATACAGGGGGAATGTCGCCAGGATAGGTCAGTGTACCCATGTGCAGGGTTTGTTGTGATGCCAGTCTAGGGATCAAGGACCATGTGCCACTTTAACTCTTGGCTATGGTCTTGCAGGGAGGCGTTTGTGGCTGCCCAGTACTTGGTTGGTCTGTATTTAGAGTAGGGATGGAGGACAGAGCAGCTATAAGGGAGGGGCTACGTGTTATTAGAGTTAAAGGTTAAGGAAGATTTCATAAAACATGGGATGCTGGCCCAGGCTTGGATGGGTCTATCCAGACCCAGGAGGGAGGTGGCAGGTGTTGTTGCGGCCGCCATTTTGACGTTTTGGCCGCCGTGTGGGAAAGCTAAGGGTAAGCTTGGGGTGGGGGGAGAAATTACAGGGTTTGTCCACTGTGCCTTTTAAATAAGAGAAAAAGCAAGTTGACTCGCTTCAAGAACAGCAGGTTCCACCAGGGTGGAGGAGGTGTTGGCTTCAAAAGTGGCAGTCACCCGAAAAGAAGCTAGTGAGACTGCTATTAAAGTGAAGGAGCGGGAAGGGGTGGAGGTAGGGAGAGGGCAGCCTGCTTCACTCCCAGGAGTGACATGCAGTGCTACAGACCAGACAGCAGGTGGCACCAGAGAGGGCGCTGACAGGCAATATTAAAAGAATAGGTGAACACTGGAGGAAGGCAAGTGGGGAAGTGGTTTTGTCTCCTCCTCTTTAAAAAAAAAAAATAAATAACCAACCAGCAGATGGTTGAGGAGGCTACAATACAGAGGGCAACACTTAATAAAAATACACAGCTAAAGTGGGTAAAGGCGTTATGGGACAGTCAGTAGAGTCTGTAGGCAGGCCAGATGGAAGGAATTGTTGATGGGAAAAGAAGATTTATTGATGCAACCCCAAATATGGGAGAGCAGATGGAGCCTCTCAAAGAACAAAGTGGAGGTGTGTGGATATGGATCCCATCTGAGGAAGTAACGTTAAGTAGGTGGTAGTCTAGTGCGCCTGAGAGAGGGAACGGGACAACAGCACCCCTATGTTGGAGCAACCGGGGGTCAGCAGGCGATGGTTCTGGGAAATAAGGCTAGAGAATGTGAGCAGCAAAAGGTACTGTTGGAAGCGACCTCAAAGCACCAGAAGAAGAGAGGGAGTGGCCTGATCATCCATCCCAGCAACACGAGTCACACTAAATAGGATTGAAAAATGCATCAGAAAACATTCATAGAGAGGTGTAAGATGGTGGTGTGGGTGATGGTGATTTCCAGGAGTAAGTGTCAAGGCAATGGGAAATGGAAGCTGTGAGGATGCTGATGATAAAGAGCTTCATTTGGAAGAGAATGAGGAAAAACTTGAGGAGGGAGAGATACATCATTGGCAAAGTGCAGCAAAAGAATATGGGAAGACAGGTGGTGCACTGGGGGCGAGCTCAACATTTTTAGTCAGAATATTTTTCAAGTTCAAGGACAGACAACAAAAAACAAGGTTGCAGATAAAGAAATGGAGGGAGAAAAGTGGGTGTAGCAGTATGAGAGCATCCTAAAGAAATGGCAAACATGCAAATAAGTACGTCCATAGCACTGAAATGTTGGTCAGAAGTAGAGGCTTGGGGAGAAAATTTAAAGAAGGGCAAATACTCAATTGGGATCAGTGGGAGGGTAGGAGGACAGTGTGGGGCTGAAGGAACAAAAAGGAGGGGGCGCGATGACAAATCAGTGGGGACGGAGGATGAGAGCAAACAGGACAAAGAGGATTTGGATGGGGCGTCAAAGGTCTTATCAGAGAAGAAAGCCATTGAAAATACAAAAAGTAAGGACAAGAAAGGGGAAACTAAGTGACAGGGAAACTTAGACAGCTGGGAATGGGATAGAAAGTGGGAAAAATGAGAACAAGGATCTAAGAAAGACGTTATTGTACATGGGAGTGTCTACGCCATTGGGGGCTCATTTATCTAAGGCAAAAGAAGACAAGATATGTTGCAGGCAATTTTTGAATGTATATACATTGCTTCATTATGAAATTCTGGTGAAAGAGGAATAAAGAGGAAGCATGGGAGATGGCTCGTAGGCAAGTGAAAATTGAAACTTGGACTTCTGCATTTCTCATTTATACTAGTGTTTACTGTGAAAAGTACCCTGAGAGGTCAGTGGCGATATATTAAATACATTGATAAAATCAGGAAGGTGCAGATGGATTTTGGGGGCTTGGCCCGGCTGCATTATGATGAGGAGTTCAGGGCCAGGATGAGAATGTTTCCAGAGAAACTTTGGTGGGAGGTGGACAGAAAGGTCTGGCTGAAATGGATGACCCCCACGAGATCACTGCCAGCCCAGTATACAGCGAGCAGGTTACTGGTTCAATTCAGGCACTTTCTTGAGCATCCCACCCTTTGCAGGGCTGGGTGCATGTGGGCAAGGGCAAGTACTTAATGTAAGGGCATGTTAGGGATTTAACAAGGGTTTTTGTAACAGGGGCCCATGCATGTATAAACACAAATGTTCAAAATGTGGTTTTGGTACCCAACTACACAATGCCTTGGGGAGCTACCCTTTATAGGATAATTCTTGCAAGGCATTGTGAGAGGTGGACTACAACTTGGGAACACGGGCAGTTGCTCCTGTTAAAATAGAGAAGTTGGTTGTATGGCTTTTTTTTCTACCCATAAATAAATTTGAATGGAGATTCAAGAAAGGCTTCTATATAGGGTACCAACGTCCTGGGGAGAGAAGATTTTCTGATCATTCACGATCTGCTATAGAAATCCTTTGAGTAGTAAGGGGTAAACTATATGAGGAATTGAAAGAAGGAAGAATGGCAGGTCATTTTGATTTTTGGCCTTTGCACGATTTGATAATTTCAACTTTAGGAGTAATCTCTAAGAAAACACTGGGCGAATTTAGGATAATTAATCATCTATCATGGCCACAGAGGGGCAATCAGTGAGTGATTTTATAGCCAAAGAAGACACTTTCGTGAAATTCGCATTAATAGGCATGGCAATAGGTCTAGTACGACAGTGAAAGACAGGTGCTGAACGGGCCCTAATGAGACATTAAATCTGCATTCAGGCAAGCGTCGGCTACATGCCCCAGATGCCGTGAACAAGATGTAAGATTCCTACATATGATCTGGGCCTGCCCCGCCTTGTCAACCTACTGGTTACAAGTGACGGAGGACATAGGGAGGACGATAGGGAAGGCCACTCGTTGTGCAGCAGATAGCTGCCTACTAGGTATCTATCCTCGTACCAAGAATAGCAAAGCACAAACCAAATTTGTAGATTTGACACTGCTCCTAGCAAAGCGGCAAATCACAAGGAAATGGAAATCTGCCTCCCCCCTCGACTGTCTTATCCTGGCGGGAGGAAGTTATTAAATGGGCAACGGCAGAAAGCAATGCACTCTGTAGGGAAGAATACAGAGGCCTGCGAAAGAAACCGATAGCATTGGAATGGGACGCCCTCATTGAAGCATTTAAGGTCCTAGACCTACCAGACGGGTAACCACGTGTGCCCCCCCCCCTGCCTAGACACTCCGTTACCGGAGGGGACCAGAGAGACAGTACAAAAACGTGTAAGAGGACTATTAACTGGCACGGCCTACATGCGCGTCCTAGCCACTACAACCCTGACTCCTGGCGTGCTGGTGCTTGGGCCCACGGGCACCCGTGGGACACGAACTAGAACATAAGCAACCCTTTCTCAATAATCTGCACATCACACATGAATACAGTATGGGACCCTGCACGACACTCATATGCTATACTTTTACAGGGGCTACCAGTGGGGGGAAAAGTTGGGGAGGGTGGGAGGGAGTTTTATAGTTATTAGGTGGTATGCATCGTAGACAATTACCTAAGCCCTGCAGGACACGCAGGGGCAAAGTTTTTCTGTTTTATTCTGGCATAACAGCATTGTATAATTGGAAACTATTGTTATGATATTATGATCTCTTCTCTTCCGTAATCATCCATTAAATCCACCTATCTCCCATAATGCTCAACGCAATGTCACGTATAAAGACAATGTTTGGTTGTATATGACGAAAATGCCAATAAAGTTTGTTTAAAAAAAGATCTGCATTCAGACTGCTCCCTGTACATCCAAGGGATTTGTCATTGTTCAGGATTGCTTTTCAGGGAGAAATATTTGTTGACAAAGTTTTACCTTTGCGCTTTGCTATTTCATGCGAATTATTTGAGCCGTTTCTTACTATTGTGCTTTATAGCAAGCACTGGCTATTAATTTGTGACACGTTACTTGGATGACTTCCTACCTGTAGGTAAAGTGGGAACAGGGGAATGCGCCATGGTCCTGATGGAGTTGATGATTGACCTGGGAGTTCCCTTAGCATCTGAGAAAACGGAGAGTCCTGACACAACACTGAGTTTCTTTGGGCTTGAGCTAGATACAGTAAAGAAGGAGGCTAGACTGCCGAAGATAAAAGTTGATACATTTATATGTTTACTGGAAATGGCAGTAGAGGCAGCTAGATTGTATTTGAGGACAGTGCAGAAGCTGTTGGGACACCTGAACTTTGCATGTAGAGTGGTAGAGGCAGGAAGATTGTATTGTAAACACCTGGGTTTTGCCATTTCAGGGGCGAAATTGCCACAACAGTGCCGGACTTTCCACAGCAGTAAGTGCAGATTTGAAGATTTGGCTTATGTTTTTTGACATTTCAATGGATTTACAATGTGGTCCAGCGAGGACGATTTTTTTGTGGCAGGTGCATATATACTCGGATGCCGGAGTGGATGCTTTTGAATTGTTATTGCAAGGCAGATTGTGCTCTGAGCATTGGCACCAAAAAGGGCCTGACTAAGGTAGCTTGTCTTGAATTCTTGCCATTGCTGCTTACATTGTGGAGCAGT